>SKCR01000029.1:0-80125 GCA_019454045.1 Zanthoxylum bungeanum
GAATAAGCCGTACTATTCCCCTAAGCCTCTGACATACTAACTGTATACTTTACTATTGTCTTATCTCAACTATAACTTGAACATGGAACCATTGCCCAAACTTTAACATACAATGTAAGAGATTTCATACTTACATAAACTTAACAATCACAAATATTTCGACTCTACACTTTAGTACTAAAACACAACTTTACTATACAACTTTCTGAAACTAAACTTTGCCTGACTTGACTGAACTCATACTCTAACTGGTGGACTCAGACCCACTAGTGACTGGCATCAGTATCCGTCCTCTCGAGCTCGTCCTCCTGGAATGCTTGCAAAATAGACAGTGGGAGTGGGGGGGTTAGATCGATGTACGATCTAAGTGAGTGGACTAAAAACTGAAATGCTGTTATAAAAACATTTGATCCTAAATCCACGATTTTAATGAAAAACTTACAGGAAAACTTTCTTTCTGAAAACTTTGCTTGAAACCTCTTTAGTAATACTTCTCTTTCTAAAACCTGTTTTTGAAAATCTGCTTCTGAAACTGTATCTGAAAGTCTAATTTTCTGAAAAACTGTTTGAAAATCTGATCACTGTGATCTGCTTTGTATATGAAAACCTTGACGTATAAGGGCATTACGTATCGCCATCCCCCCATACGCCTAACTGTAGCCAGCAGTGCAAATCCATGACTTTGGGGCGTTACGTATCGCTGTCCCCCAAGCCACAAACTAGAACTGGGGGTGTGGATCTATGCTACCACCCAAGCTCTGAAACTAGGATCCAGGGGCGTTACGTATTGTCGTCCCCCTAGCCCTGCTCTAGGATCTGAGGGCGTTATGTATCGCCGTCCCCTCAGTCCTCTACATGTGCACATATGTCTGACCATCAATTCCAATCTGTATAAAGTTACATACTGGGATGGGTTTTCCCCATGCCTCGAAAAACATAAGCTCAAACTAAAAACATCATTTTACTAAAACATTTCTCAAAACATGCTAAATCATATATGATATAAAAACAAACTCAGCTAACGCCCTAATTGCAGAAAAAGTAAGTCTGATACTGAAAACTATTATAAAAAAAACAACTTAGGGAAAAATGTGTCCACTCACTGTTTAGGAATCTGGCTGGAGCTATTCCGCTTCGTCGAAGGGGATTGCAACTCCTGCAATGGTCTGTAATTGGTAATTTGGTTAGATTACAAATCACGAGGTGAGTTTTGGAACTAGGTTAAACTTTTTCAATTCAAGTTCGTGATATCATTACTTAGTATATCATGTTTGGAATAAGATGCGATGTATGCATATCAACTGATACGAGACCCCAAGGGTGGTCTCTAACACTCTAGGGTGGAATTGGGATGGTTTAAAATTGATTTGGGATGATTTACAACTGATTTTGGAAATTCTGATGTACGCGTCGCGACTCAAACACCTTACACGTCGCGACGCGAACCAACCAGTTCTGAATCTCATGATCACGAGCACGCGTCGCGACGCGTGCCTATCTGCGTCGCGATGAAAATCTGATTACCAGGTTTCTGCATTTCCTCTCTCATGCGTTTCTCACCCAAATACATCCTTAATACTTACATATCAATTTTATCACACAAACCATTTCATTAAACCTCAAATACACATGTTCTTTATCCAATTATCATCCTCAACAACTCACTAAACCTCAAAATCATCAATTTTTAACCAAACTTTAAAACCTCCAAATTTGGGTATTTAATTCAAGAATCACTTTTCCTATATTTTTGTCACTAAAATGCATCCCCTATCACACCATCATCTCTATTCTACCATTATGCTTTCAAAATTAAAATAATTCAAGATTTGGGTCAAATTGGTTTTACCTCTTTTTCCTTGATTTTATTCATTCTCTAAGCCCTCCATTGTTGCTAAGGTTTTTTCTATTTCTTTTCTTCTTCTTCTTTTCCTCTCTTATTCTTCTTCTTTCTTTTCTTCTTCTCTATTTTCTTTGTCCTCTTCCTCTCAGCAGTAACCTTTCTTTCTTTTCCATTTTTTGTTTCAAATTTGGGTATTTGTGAATAATGTGCTCTTATATAATTGGGCCTTTTTTTATATTTGGAAATATGGAGAAAAGTGTGGAAAGATGTAGAAGGTTTGAGATTTTTCTATTTGACCCCGAAATCACAATTCATCCGAATTTTGACTTGAATTTTTGACCAGCCTCTGGTCCGAATTTAGGAAACTATTCAACGCGGAAGTTGTAGGTCTCGATCTCATATTTCCGACGATATAAAGTTCATAAAAATCAGAGTTCATATGAAAATGTTACACCCCAAATACCACGGGCTATCCAAATGGTACTCTGTACAGTCTCGTCTCGAGACTTCGAGGAATTTACCGATTGTCCCCAAAGTCGTTCCATGAGTATATTTGAGTCTCAATATAATTTATTTATGCCTTCGTCCCTTTCATAACAGTACAATTGTATACAGTAGTAAAAACTACATGTCGTTACGAATTCTCCCATCCTTAAATAAGATTCGTCCTCTAATCCTTTTCTAAACTTGGGACCCTGCCATAGATCAAAGGGTTTACGGGTTCTCTTCCTACATCACTAGCTCAACTGACTTTATACTCATAACTATCTTATTTCATTTGCTAGGACTCTTATTTTTCTGTAAACTAACTCACGCTCGCCTCAGTCTTTGCTTTATCTTGGCTTCTGTTTCATACCTGTACTTCTAAATTCTTAATCGAGAGGGGGGAAAATTCTTCATCTTGATCCTATAAATTCTGCTGGTTACTTTACATTACGGCCATGCTAAAGTCCTTATGATGCACCAAGTAGCCTCATTCCTAAATCTTTCGTTATACTCTGTTTATTCTAGCTCATTACCTGCATAAGTTATCAGCTTTAAATGATTCTAGGTTTGTGGTTTATGTCCACTCCTTCTATTTCTTGACTATCAAGACTTCTTATATTTATTCCATAAAAAGATATATTCTAAGAATCTTCTAACTAAGAACTCAATGCTCTTTTACGTATTCCGCATAACTATTGGGCTAGGTTTTTCAACTTTACTTGCGACTCTTTTATCTCTGTAGGTATCTGCGCTTCTCTAACTGGGTTCTTTTACTTTGGTTTTGACTCCGGAAGGTATATACATCCACCTACGTACTAGGCTGCTTACCAGTTCCTTGCTACAATTCTCTTACCTCTGCTTATCTATATAACTTAGGTTCCAGTGGTGCAAGGTCCAACTCCTTATATACCTTTGTCCTCTATTATTGTTCACTTACTGGGTTTGTACTAAGAAATTTGGGTTTGGTAGTTTCGATGAGAGCTGAACTGTATGCACATTTCTACTTAAACTGCACTCTTGCTATAGACGGGGACGTTAGTGATTCAGTTCCGACTATAATCCATTCTTTTCTTCATACGCTTATTTTCACGGCTACTGTAAGTCTGGTTTCGGTGCTCCTCACTGACTTATTCTCCAAAGTCTAGTACTGTTAAAGGTCATCACCCAAATATACGTACACATGTCATACCTTAAGGATTCACTCCATATGTTAATTGCAACTCTGTAGTAACTTATCTCCTCGATTCCGTACTATTCTGCATATCTACCAAACCACCCATACCCGTGGCTTAGGCCGTCCCAAACCTGTAGTGGTTTGATCAACTAAGTCTGGGGTTGGGTACTTAATGTACTTTGCGTGAACTAACACGTAAGGGATCGTTGGTTGCATTCTGATACTATGAAACCTTGTAGTTACACATTTTATCTTTACTTACTAGGTATTCTTCTACTACCGTCACTGCACCTCCACTGCTTTACTTCTAAACTTTTTCCTTTGCGAACTTCCGCAGTCTATATCTCTGGCTCCTTATCCGAAGGATATCTTTTCCTTTACCTATACACTATTATGTCTAACACTGGTTCCTTTGTATCTTAGTCATCTATTGACTACTACTTATCTCTGTATCATTCCGTCTATACAACTTTTGTGACTCTTTAACTTGGGGCTGTCTTGCACTTTTACCCTGTCCTCATATTAAGTCTGAAGGTCTTCTTCCACTATACCTTAACTCATTTCTGGGAATATCTTGAGGCTATCATTAGGATCCACCTCTGCTGCTGTAGTTTATCAAGGGTTGAGAGGGTGGGACCTTGTTTTGAGGCCTTTCTGGTTATGGTGATCTAGTTGCACATACGACTTATTTATAAGTTTGGAACCTTCGTGTATACATGTCTGATAACTTTCCTCATACTATCTCTGTACTTCTCCTATCTTATCTATGTTGTTTAGCCTTCTAAAGTTATTACTTCCCCTCTCTAGGTGCCACTATACTCTCTTTACTATTTTTCCTTAAGAAACTTGCTCTGTTACTTTGGTTCCTTTCTTGTCTCAGTTCCTTGAACCCCTTACACCTTTACTTTCCTGAAAACTCTATTAATCTCGATTATTTTGGACATCTTTTACTAAGTCTCCAGTTCAGGTATTACTTTGTTGCCTAGTCTTTTCCTTCTCATCTTAGTTCATTGAATTCCTTATATTTTTATTTCCCTGGAAACTCCATCATCTTTGATTACTTAAGGCATCTCTTATTAGCTCTTGGTTTCATGTATTATTCTTTATCTAATTTCTCCTTCTCATTACCATGGGTCTCTTTATAAATTACTCACTTCAACCCTAAGAGTCGTTCTCCCTAATTTCTTTGTATTTCTAAGTCTTTACTTTCTTTTTTTAAAGGCTCCTTAATTTAATGATGACCTCTAGACTAACTCAACTTATTGTGACTTCAAACTATTCTGGCTCATGCTGCTTGTCTATGTCTCTTTGAACTCATCGGTTTGGCTGTCTAGCTATCTCGCAATTCACATAACCTGTCAATCGCTCTTCTTTACTGGTCTTTCTTTTTCTAGACTCTAAGTTGAGCGGTGAGCATATACATTCTATAAGAATCCGTGAATACGCATTCTGTTTAACACTTAAGCTTGATGATAGTCGGATTAGATGTTTGCATGCTTTTCTAGAATCAAGGTTTCCGAAAAGAAGGGCCATCATTCGCTCTACTTGAATTTGGTTGACTACTCCATATCTTAGGGTCTCTTGTCCTATATCGATTACTCTGGGGTCTTCACTTATCTTGCTGTCTCCAAACTTTATTTCTTATATCACCATACGTACTGTATCCTCTTGACATTTTTGTTTCCTCCTCACTGTCTTTATATTTTACCTTTTGACTCTACGCCATACTACTGGGGCTAGCGGTGGTTCGCTCTTATAACTACTTCCTAGATCTTCATTCTCTATTCTTGCTATAAGTCTCAGCTATGGCACTCTGCTCTATGATCTATACCGCTACATTTATCACTTCTAAATGCCTCCAACCTCACGGGTCTATTCTTATATACTCCCACTGATTTCTACTGACTTTGGGGTAATCTGTAGGTTCTACTAGGTTTGATCTATCATGTGGACTTCTACTAGCACTGCAAGCCTCTTGCTAACTTGCTTTGGTCTTTGGGCTATGCTAGGTTCTCTTATTTATATCCTCAAAACTTACTTAATCTCTTTCTGGATGATCAATCTTCTGAATGATTCCATTCCTTATGATGAACTGTCATTGGCTCCTGAAAGTTGCCTATATCTATACTGGTAGGGGCTAAGGCAAACATCTTATATCTTATGGGTTTCAGTATCCTTGTTCTGGTGCTCTGTGTCCGGGTAGAGTCTATTTCTCATGTAAGGTAGGTATGAGGTAGGCTCTATCAGGGCAGTTTCCTTATCTGGTGTCACTGGAGGGTTCGAAGACTAGATAGTTTAAGGTCTTGTCTCTGTCGGATTGCTAGGGGTAAGGTAACTAACCGTTTCTGTTTCCTGTTTGTGAGTCAGGGTTTGGGGATCTGGAGTTCTCTAAATCCTTTTTGGCATCTAGATTCATTGGGACTTCAACGACTAATCTCGATTTCCTACTTCTGTTATCTTAATGGATATTCTTCGTTACTCGGAGGAATTCACTATCTATACGAAGTGCTTGGTGGCTATTGAATTGGATTGAAGGAAACTTTTCTGAGGAGAGATGGAATCTTACATCTACTAGAAAATTCTGTTACTTTCCGGGGCTTTACTATTCTCTTGGCTACTATTACTAGTCTGATTCTATATCTCTTTCTTTCTTACTTCTGGTTACTTAAGCATCCTTACGCCTTTCCCTTACTTTTCTTCTAGCTTTCTCTTTCTCTTTTTCTTTCTTAGATAACAATCTTTGGAACCTTACTATCTAGTTCCCTAGCTCGTACTGAACTTTGGGAATTAATCCAGGATGATTACGGAATGATTCTTAACTAGAGTAAGGAAAAAGGATTCAGATAGCTTGGGAATATTTACTAACCTGTCTGTGGATCTTGAGGACGTACTCGAGGATCAGATACTGGAGAGGTAGTACCTCGCATACTAGTATCCCAGACATACTATGTATAAAAGACCCCAACGCTCTACCCAATGCAGTCACCGACTCCATAGACCATGCTCTGATACCATTTTTGTAACATCCCCGATCCGGAGATGTTACCGATGGGGAATAGGCAGTACTATTCTCCTGAGCCTCTGACATACTAACTGTATACTTTACTATTGTCTTATCTCAACTATAACTTGAACATGGGACCATTGTCCAAATTTAACATAAAATGTAAGAGATTTCATACTTACATAAACTTAACAATCACATATATTTTGACTCTACACTTTAGTACTGAAACACAACTTTACTTTACAACTTTCCGAAACTAAACTTTGCTTGACTTGACTGAACTCATACTCTAACTGGTGGACTCAGATCCACTAGTGACTACCATCAGTATCCATCCTCTCGAGCTCGTCCTCTTAGAATACCTGCAAAATAGACACTGGGAGTGTGGGGGTTAGATCGCTGTACGATCTAAGTGAGTGGACTAAAAACTGAAATGCTGTTATAAAAACATTTGGTTCTAAATCCACGATTTTAATGAAAACTTATAGGAAAACTTTCTTTCTGAAAACTTTGGTTGAAACCTCTTTAGTAATACTTTTCTTTCTAAAACCTGTTTTTGAAAATTTGCTTCTGAAACTGTTTCTGAAAGTATGATTTTTTGAAAAACTGTTTGAAAATCTATTCATTGTGATCTGCTCTGTATCTGAAAACCTTGACGTATGAGGGCGTTACGTATCGCCGTCCCCCATATGCCTAACTATAGCTAGCGGTGTAAATCCATGACTTTGGGGCATTACGTATAGCCGTCCCCAAAAGCATGCCACTACTGTCTCTGAAACTGGTGGTCTTGGGCGTTACGTATCGCCGTCCCCCAAGCCACAAACTAGAACTGGGGGTGCGGATCTATGCCACCACCCAAGCTTTGAAACTAGGGTCTAGGGGCGTTACGTATCGCCGTCCCCCTAGCCTTGCTATAGGATCTGAGGGCGTTACGTATCGCCGTCCCCTCAGTCCTCTACATGTGCACATATCTCTGACCGTCAATTCCAATCTGTATAAAGTTACATACTGGGGTGGGTTTTTCCCATATGCCCCGAAGAAATATAAAGCTCAAACTAGAAACATCACTTTACTAAAACATTTCTCAAAACATGCTAAATCATATATGATATAAAAACAAACTCGGCTAATGCCTTAATTGCAGAAAAAGTAAGTCTGATACTGAAAACTATTATAAAAAAAACAATTTAGGGAAAAGTGTGTCCACTCATTGTTTAGGAATCTGGCTGGAGCTATTCCGCTTCGTCGAAGGGGATTGCAACTTATGCAATGGTCTGTAATTGGTAATTTGGTTAGATTACAAATCATAAGGTGAGTTTCGGAATTAGGTTAAACTTTTTCAATTCAAGTTCGTGATATCATTACTTAGTATATCATGTTTGGAATAAGATGCGATGTATGTATATCAACTGATACGAGACCCTAGGGGTGGTCTCTAACACTCTAGGGTGGAATTGGGATGGTTTAAAATTGATTTGGGATGATTTACAACTGATTTTGGAAATTCTGATATACGCGTCGTGACTCAAACACCTTGCACGTCGCGACGCGAACCAACCAGTTCTGAATCTCATGATCACGAGCACGCGTCGTGACGCGTGCCTATCTGCGTCGCGATGAAAATCTGATTACCAGGTTTCTGCATTTCCTCTCTCATGCGTTTCTCACCCAAATACATCCTTAATACTTCCATATCAATTTTATCACACAAACCATTTCATTAAACCTCAAATACACATGTTCTTTATCCAATTATCATCCTCAACAACTCACTAAACCTCAAAATCATCAATTTTTAACCAAACTTTAAAACCTCCAAATTGGGTATTTAATTCAAGAATCACTTTTCCTATATTTTTGTCACTAAAATGCATCCCCTATGACACCATCATCTATATTCTACCATTATGCTTTCAAAATTAAAATAATTCAAGATTTGGGTCAAATGGGTTTTACCTCTTTTTCCTTGACTTTCTTCACTCTCTAAGCCCTCCATTGTTGCTAAGCTTTTCTCTAATTCTTTTCTTCCTCTTCTTTTTCTTTTCCTCTATTCTTCTTATTATTTCCTTTCTTCTTCTCTCTTTTCTTTCTCCTCTTCCTCTCGGCATTAACCTTTCTTTCTTTTCCATTTTTTGTTTCAAATTTGGGTATTTGTGAATAGTGTGCTCTTATATACTAGGGCCATTTTGATATTTGGAAATATGGAGAAAAGTGTGGAAAGATGTAGAAGGTTTGAGATTTTTCTATTTGACCCCAAAATCACTATTCATCCGAATTTTGACTTAAGTTTTTTTACCATCCTATGGTCCGAATTTAGGAAAATGTTCAATGCGAACGTTGTAGGTCTCGATCTCAGATTTCCGAGGATATAATGTTCATAAAAATCTGAGTTCATATGAAAACGTTACGCCCCAAATACCACGGGCTGGTCAATTGGGACTATGTACAGTCTCGTCCCGTGACTTCGAGGAATTTATCGATTGTCCATAAAGTCATTCCATTAGTATATTTGAGTCTCAATATAATTTATTTTATATGCCTTCGTCCCTTTCATAACAGTACAATTGTATACAGTAGTAAAAACTACCAATCGTTACATCATTCTACTAAGAAATCAGCCTTTACCTGTCCTCAAATAATTACAGTGTATTTTCAAAATGACCCTGTGCAGTGTAACAATGTTCATAAATAGAAAAAAATTAAATTTACGATACCTAGACTCACGTAACTCATAACAGCGTTTCTTAAAGTTCGTAGGAATCCTAGATGTCCTTATTTCTAGTAAGAATGATATTTCATGCATGACATATTTTGTTCTTACATGAGATAAGCATTCAATATCAGTTATCCTAACGTAGTAATGTCTGTGTATAGACCATTGTTGGAAATAACTGTAGGTACTCCGAGGATTGGCATCGAAACAGTGAGTTGATACTTCAATTTTCTATTTGATTTCTTATAGTGTATTTATGATATTTGAGTTTGGTTTTATTTGAATTATCGACGACTATTTAGCCATGTTTTGACTTTTAGTTTTTGAAATATTTTATGACGATTTGATATAAGTTAAAATTTTCGAGATATTTTGATGACTTGATATGATTTTGATGGATATAGTTATATTTTTAGATGTTTTTGATAAATATGTTTTATAAAAATACGTGAAATTGATGAATTAACTAGAATTGATGGATTACTCGGAATTGACAGTTTCAGATGAGCTTGTGCACATGACAAATACATATTCAGGACCAAGGAATAGCGATATCTAACGCCCATGGTTCCTCGGTTTCAGTGTCTTAGGTTTGGAGATACGTAATGCCCAATGGTACTAGCTAGGTGTTTAGCGGGACGACGATATGTAATGCCCATAGACACCAGATATCCAGTTGAGTTGGTTCCCAGATTCGTCCAGTTGAGCTGGTTCCTGGATGAAAAAATATTATTTTATGATCAATTTTGTAGAAAAATGATTTTCCAATGAGATTTTCAAAAGTTTAGTTTTATGACGACTTTTATATAGATATAGTTTTATGATAAAATTTAGCAGAGATTTACAGAGACTCTAGTTTTCAGATGAGTTTTGAAGATAATGATTCTCAGCCGAAATGAATTTTACCAAGAGTTAGTTTTTATGATGATATCAAGATTTGCATTTGATTTCATTTCTATCAAATCTCGGTTTTCTCGAATATGTATACTTTCTTGTTTTATATTATCCACTCACTGGGTATTTTAAAATACTCTCCACCACTTTATTATTATTTCACAGGATTCCCAGAGGATGAGCTCGTGGAGTCGGATACTGTTTTACAGTCACTAGGGTATCATGGGTCCATCTAGTCAAGTTCAGTTTGCATTGTACAGTCAGAGTCAAGTCAGTAAGGATAAGTAAAAATTGTCTGTAAATATGATAGAAAAATATGTTAAGACAAATGAATAAATATAAAAAGATTAAGTTTTACATTTATGTTACTGAGTTGGAGATGTACCCCTTATGTATGTGATGCATAGATTGCATGGTTTGCATGGTTACGATGTGATATGTAATGAATAAAATAGAAGCATATAAACTGATACACTCATAAAATGGTTTTTTACTCCCAAGTATAAGAGTGTCAAAGTAATAAAATAACCCAGTAAGTTCGGGGTCGATCCACAGTGAATAGATTTAATAAGATAAAATAATAATTCGAGTGAAAATAAAAAGAGTGAATTGTTTGAAGTGATTGGCAATTTTAAAATAGGCTGCAACAATAAAATAAAATACTGTAGCTAGGGGATCCATTTTTAATATTTCAAATTTAGAAAAATCTTACTTCTTATAATATATAGATTGTCATTATTACCCAATTAATTTATTTTAGGAATTAATTATGCAAAAACATATAAAACTAGCCATAAATGCGGTGATAAGACCAGTTAGATACTCTATTATGCCAAATAAATAAAACCAGCCATATAAGCGGTAACAAAAATTTTCAATAGTTAATCCAGATTTAAATTAAATATTAGTCTTTAGATTACAATTCATATATTATAATATATGTAAGATTAATCTATATTCTTATATTAAAAGCTTCACCCTTTACCCCAGTAGGATGAAATTAGCTACTCATGGTTTGAATAAAAACATGCATAATTCTATTACTGAAAGGAAAAAGAAATTATAACAAATCTTGAATAATAAAACACTCAAGTGTTAGAACTCCACAAATTTTCAGCGAAAACTATTGAATCCGGGCTGCAGAAATGAGGTGCATAGCACTTCTATTTATAGAGGTGCTCAACACCTTTTTTTTACATACAATTGCATCATAAATTTGCAATAGCAAATTGCATGATTTGTGGGAAATGACATTCCACCGAAAGGTGGATGTCATTTCCCACCTTATATATTTATATATATATTGTTTTTTACTTCTTGTTTTTATCTTTAATAATTATATATAATACATTTTGGTTTTTCATCAATTTCGGCCTTGAAAATTTCAGAATTAGAAAAATCTTGTAAATAGAAAAGTTGTAGATATTTGAGTCTTCTTTCATTTGGAACAGGAATCGCCTCAATCCGATATCGGAGTAAAAAGTAATGGCAAAATACGAAAATTGCGCAAATTTGGAATTTTCGAAATTGTATACTGTTAGAACGCCCTTTTAAGTTTCTGGCCTCCAAAATTCAAATGTCACGTCCATTTTTCTAGTTATGTTTCCAAAATATTATTTCACATACATAAGAAATAAAAATAACAATAAAAATATATTAAACATAAATTTAATTATTATTTCACAAATATGCTAAATTAAGAGGATTAATGAAATTATAAATGTAAAAATGATTAGTTTATCTTTTGTTAAATTATACTTTTTAATGTTCATCATACCTCCTAATCAGTTTATTATTAAACCATAGTAATTTAAGCGAAAACTTAAAAAATAAATTCTTATCCAAGTTAGTAATTATTTTATTTCTTTCTAAATTATCAAATAAGCAATTATCCTGGATTTTTTTACCCTTCTTCCATATACCCATAAGAGAAAGTATCAATATTCATAGGTCTTGTTGAAAAGAGAGTAATATTTTGTTCCTAAAGTTATATCGAAATTCACACCTTTGGCAATGATAATTTATTTATATAAAAAATAGTTTTTTTTAATACACCTTTAACCCTTGTTTTAACCCTTGTAACAAGCTTTGGGCCAGTAACTCCCAGACCAGTTGGCTTTAGGGCATTAGGTGTTAAGACACCCCTACGGACTTAATTGCTCGAATCTCAGATGTTAAAAGAAAAAGTGTTTGATTTCCTAAGCTTTCTCTTTAATCCTTGTAACAAAATTTGGGTCAGTGACTCCCAGACTAGTTAGCCTTAGGGCGCTAAGTGTTAAACACCCTTACAGACTTAATTGCTCGAGTTAGAAAGGCTATGAAATCAAACTTATTCACCCACACACTTTTTTTTTTATAAAACAACTCAAACTCTACTATTTTACGTGAACAATCACTACTTTCTGATGTAAGATGTCCGGTTACTAAGTAAAAGCTTGATTATTATAATTATCATTTTTTAACTAACTCAAGCTCTACCATTTTTCGCGAACAATCACTGCTTACTGAGACAAGATGTATGATTACTAAGTAAAAACATGGTTTGTTTTTTTTTTGAATAAAAACACAAATTCTACTGTCTTTAAGTTCTACCTCTAATAAACTAGAGAACTGAATATTACAAAATTTTCACTTACAATCCATGATCATATGTTACTGTGTATGTTGAAAATACCTATCAAATGAGCATATGAAGATCAAATTTAATCAATATTATGGAGAATTCAAAATTTTAAATTATTAAAAAAGAAATGAATAAAAATAACTTGTTACGAAATATTGAGATGCGTCTCAGGAGCGAAAACTCCTTACACTGCCATCTCTGAATAACAATTCTACTTGGTTAGTCAAGAATTTGATGTTGGTTTGTGTGTAGTTTTTTTTTTTTTTGAAAAAACATAAATGAAAATCAACACCAAATTTTTTTCTTACACACAAAATAACAACAAAGCAAAAATAATATAATTTTTTTTTTACATAAAATAATAACAAAAAAAGGAAAATATTTTTTTGAAAGAAAAACACAACAATGAAACATAAAAATGAAAACTATCGAGTCAACTATCCTTCCCCCAACTAAATTGAGACATTTTTCCCAATGTCTGAATAAGAAGAAGTAGAGTTTAGAAGACATCACATGGTTAGTGTGAAAAAACAATTGAATTTACAACACTTCTACTAAAAAGAAAGGTTACATATTAAAATAATAAAATGAAATCAAAATAGTAAATGATATGTACTGATAGTTGTGATTGTGGCTCACATCTTCCTCTGGTTTTACGTCCAGTAATGGCTTGAATGCCCTCTATGGGTCGGGGATATGCTTCCCATCCAATTTTCTTATAAATTGACAAACATGGTCTTTTAAAGTCAGATTCCCGAGACAATATTGTTGTCTTTCTTTTTGAAATTATGTATGTAAATTGTGAATCAGTTTATCAAATCCATAAGGATGCGTCTCAAGAGTCAATGATATATTATCTAATAACTCCTTACTCAAGCCATCTCTAATGAGTTGATTTTTTTCTTCGGGATTATTACACTTCATTCCTAAAGAACGACAACGAGTGTTGCACGTCCAACATACGCATTTATAACAAACACCTAATTGTTTATCTCTTCGTTTCTTAGCATATGTGCTTTTCTCTAAACTTGGTATGTAAGAAATGAATGAATCAAGAAATTTAAGGACTCATATTTTAACCACTTTTTTAATGTAGAGGTTTAACCTTTTTTTAGGCGGTCGATGTGTTCAGATATTATATTTTAAATGTATTTTACTTGTGCATTTTAAAGGATTAATGTCTTTTATATCTTTTATAGTCCATCAAATTCCATGTTAATATTCCTTCAAAATAAATAATTTACCTTCTTGATCGCTTGTGAGAGAGAAAGAAATTACCACAGGGTAAGTTTGTTCATCTACAAGAAAAAGATACTTTAATCCTTCTGGCAAAGTCTTTAATTCCAATTTGGATGTTTCCTCGTTTTTCTTGTCTTCAAGTATTCATAGTTTCTCAAAATTTTACTTCTCTCCATCGTCTTCCAGTACCTGTGTAGAATCAAGTAAAAAATCATTAGGAATATCTGAATCTAATTGCTTATTTGATTCAACAAAAATTAGCTGTACAAATTTCCATAGGATCAAATAAACTCCCTTGCACAAATTCCTCCAAAATTGGTTCAATTAGTTCCATGCTCTCATTTTCACTGTCCTCATCGTATGGTTGTTTGCAAATGTTGAAAACATTAAGCTTCAACGTCATATTGTCAAAGGATAAATTTATGATTCCATTCCTGTAATTTATTAAGGAATTAACTATTGCTAAAAATGGACGACCAAATATTACATGAATTGCCTTGTAACTGTCTGCTATATGTTGTATTTCCAAGACAATAAAATCCACAAGATATATGAATTTATCGACTTGTAATAACACATCTTCCACAATTCCTTTCGGTATCTTGACTGATCTATCAGCAAGCAAAAGAGTGAAAATTCGTGTTTATCCTAAGGTCTTGACCCTATGTGGAATTTATTATAATATTTTAAGACAAGTCCTAAATATTATTTTTATGGATTAATAAAATTAACAATCACCCTTAAGTCTAACAGTTTATAAATCCAAGCAAACAAAATTAATGTAATAAATGAATCAACACAGTAATTTTTTTGACGAAGTGGAAAACTCTGGCGAGTAAAAAACCACTCCGGGTATCTCGGCTACCAACCCAAATCCACTATAAAGATAAAAAATTACAGTAATGGTAAAAGACCTATGGTGGCAACTCCACTAACTCTAGAACCTCTAGACTGCAAGAACTCGAAGAACTCCTCGAGCTCGTACCCCACGATTTCTTCAGAACATCTGAAGTCTCTGAGCGGATCAACTCTGCAAACTCTGAACGTCGGAACTCTGACTGCTAATCTTCCTCCTTGAGAACTCTGAAGTTTTAGGAAATTTGATTTTGATGTGTTGATGATTTAACGAAGATTAATCTCACCACAAACAAAGAAGACAAGAAAAGCAAATAAGTCTTCAAGGTGGGAACTAGAAGATTGAAAACTAAGAATGTGTTTAGGCTCTAGATAATGTGTTTTCAACACTTGTGAAGTTGGCTCAATGTTTATTTATATAGGTAAGGTAAAAGAAACGGTTTCCTAGTGTTATTTTGGCTTAAAAACGTGTCCAACATATCCTAATTATGCACGGGCGTTCGAACACACTTCAAAAGCAAAGTTTTTACCTCAAAACGTTCGAACGCAAATATGAACGCAACTCGAACGCAGGTCGCGAACTGGTTTTTAGGTGCACTTTAAAATACTTGTAATTTTCTATTCCCTTGGCCAAATCTTGTGCTCTTTATATGTGCGCAATCTTCTTCGAGTGTATTTTCAATGCAACTGACCTCATGCCAATTGGAGCTCTAAATCTCCTGAAATATATAAAAGAGTGAACGTCATTATGATATCCTCATATTATTTTGTCCAAATACTTGTCCAATTACTCTAAGATCTTCAAGACTCATTACAACTCAATTGTACATGTTTTGTTATGGACATTGCCAACAAAAGTGGAACTAACAATCTTCTCCTTTGGCATTCCGTGAAAAAACACTACCTAATACAAAGACTACGGTAAAAGATCCAAAAAGAAAAATAGCCAACTGCCAACCATCAAAACGGTGACTTATTATAATATGACTCGATCTAATACCTAACCAAGTAATCTTGAAATCAACACCACCTCAGCCAACAATTTGCTAACTTGAAACATCCACAAACAATAGTATACCGTGAAAACCACATGGAATATAAAGAAAAGATAAAACATATTAAATTCATAAAACTTCTTTTTATATACTGGTAGATATCTGACTCCTCATTAATCCTGCTCGCCTTAAAATGGAGATCAAACAAATGGATATATTGGATATACTACTCAACTACTCCCAAACTCCCAAACTCCAAAACTACTAAACTACTATCCCCCTTTTTGCCACGAAATGACAATGTGAAAGGTTCTCAGGGAAATAACACATGCAAGAGTATATGCAAACATGATTTACTCCCCCTCACTAGCAGACCCACTCAGGTAGCAAAAATAACACAAGGGAAGTAAAAACAAGACTCATAAATATGCCACAAAAGAAATGATGTACAATAACATGAAGCACACACAAGCACACACTGGGTAAAAAAAAGTTAAAATGGACTGAAACAATGTTTCAAGCAAGTACAATGATACCTAATCAGTACTCAGTTGTTTACTACATGAAATAATATGCATCACTTTAAATTTTGCTAAATATGACAATCATGGATATGACATAAACACCAAAACATAGCAAGTACTTGTGTGAAAAATAAGTGCATAACGAATCAAGGCTTAAGACCTTATTTTATGAGCGGGACACTGTCAAAGAAATCTCATCTCTTGACATACCAAGTCCACAAAATATGTGTTCAAACCCAGCACCACTACGACTTGAAAATAAGCAACATTGGTTGCATATTATAACATTCTTCCCATAAATAAGTTGAGCTCATAATAAAAACTCTTTCGAGTGAAGGGTTTTTGCCCTTATCTTTTGAATTTTGGTCCATTGGCTCTTTTGCTCTTGAGTCTCATGTAAACTATTTTTTTTACTAGGGGATAACATAAGGTTATCTACTCAAAGGTCACACTATTTAGTGAGCAAAGTATGATAGATATTAGACTGCCCATCCAAAAACTCATACATGCGACCAAGCCTTGACAGCAAAAAAATATGTATGTGAAATGCAAGCACAAGATATACTAAGGGTTTTTATCACATACTCATGCACATGGAGCATTAAGAAAATAAAAGCATATTATACATACATAATCATATATCATACATACCAGGAGCACATGCAACAAGCTTTTCATGCTCTAACAAACCACTGAAATATTTTTGGTCTTTTTTATTTTATATATATATATATATATTTGCATTTTTCATTTTTAACACAAAAATAAGAAAAGACACAACAAGGCTTGTCAAAATCCAATGGTACGTGGAGTTTTATCTCGAGTACAGATCATACTACCATCCATTCGGAATCGACTATGAAATTTATGTCCAGGTTTCCATCCTATATACCAAGGGACAAAAATATAGAACAACACACACACACACACCCATATGCAGTAAAAAAATATACGTGCAAAAATATAAAAATACATGCGCACACATGCAATGGGAGAACTGATGAAACTCTAAGAAGAGTTACACCGAAGTGCACTCTCATCATGCCTTTTAGGATCAAGGCATTCAGAAGTAGATGAGAAATCATATTGCTTCCAAACTTTCTTATGAATCTCATCCATCTGAGTATTCCTAGTCAACAGAGCAAGTTTCTCTCTAAGGAAAAATGTCTGTTTACTTAGTGCAGAAACTTGAGAAACTAGATTTGAAGAATCAAATATAGGTGACACACTCTTAGGCCTTTTCTTATGTTTGTGCAACATGAAACACATAGGCCTAATATGTCCCGCCTTGCCACAGTGATGGCATATATGCACAAACCTCAGCTGAGAGAGGTTTTCCCACAACACCTCTAGATTGATGTTGAGACACATGATGAGGAACAAAATTAGAAATCACATGACTATATTCAATAGGCTTCTTACCTAAGTCATGTTTAGAGGGGATTGACACAGTTCTAGATGATGACGCCTTATCATAATTATGCTCAACACTAATCCCTAACATGCGGGCTAGTTTTTTTTTTTCCAATAGAAAATACAGACAATTGGGATCTAGCATCTTCAAGTTTAGCTTATAAAGTTTTGACCCTATCAACTATCCCTTTATTCCTCTCCTCGGGGTCATCAATCATGAAAAGGATATACTCAAACTTAGCTTAAGCTTCATTCTTTTCTAGCTCCACTTCTTTCAGCCTCTTATTAACCTCTATATTAGTATTCTTGATAACTAAACTCTCATTGAACAATTCAGTGTAGGCTATCTAAAGACTATCCTCATCTACAGACTCATCATGAGAGAAATCAGATCTAGCATCTTCATCACTACTATTTTCCTCTCTCTCACCAGTCACACTAGCAGTAAATGCCATAAGATTGCTCTTATCTTTGGGAGATTCATCATAAGTATAACCACCTTCTGAATCACTAAGTGAGGCTTCCATGACTTTCTTGCCTTTGGACTTAAGGTATGTGGGACACTCAGATCTAGTATGCACATACCCTTCACACTTATGGCATTGAATACCACGAGGTATGCTACCCCCATCCTCTCTATACTTTCTTATATTATGCCTACTCTCTCTAGACATATCATTCATATCCCTATCACGACCACTATTCTCCAACTTAAGAAAATTCTTAAACTTCTTTGCAAACATGGCCAATTCATGATTCGTGAGATTATCATTATCATCATCACTTGATGGATCATGAACAACTTCCTTCGCGATCTTCATCGCTATAGTCTTGGGCTTTTTATAACCAGGAAGTTTCTTCTCATACACCTGTAGTTTTCCTACGAGGTCCTCTAATTTAAGGTGATCTAGGTTATTACTCTCATCGATGGCTGTGATCTTAGGTAAGAACTTGTCAGGCATGGATCTTAGGATTTTCCTCACTATCCTATTGGTAGGAATAGTCTCACCTAGGTTAAAACTAGAGTTAACGATGTCGTTAACCTCAACATAAAACTCATCAAAGGTCTCATCGTCTTTCATACTAGCGACCTCAAACCTAGTGGCAAGCTCTTGGAGTCTATTATTTTTAACAGACAATGTACCCTCATGCAAAGTGTAAAGGATGTCCCAAACACCATTGGTTATCTCATACATAGAGATTCTCCTAAATTCAGGAGAACAAACAACATGAATGACATTAATTTTCTTGCAGTTCCTGTTGCTAGTGTCAAACTCATCATTAGTCCAGGCCAGTTTATCTTTAGGGGAAAAGACCATGACCACGAGAGGTTTCCACCAGTACTCTACTGTCATCCAGACCATCTCATCTAAGGATTTAATGAACTTTCTCATGCGAACCTTCCAATGAAAATATTCAGGCCCGTCAAATATAGAGGGATAATTTAAGGGTTGACTTCTTTCCATAGCTATATGGATCAAGGATCGTGGTCAGACTCTGATACCAATTGAAAATTCATATTTTACTAAGGTTCTGACCTTATGCGGAATTAACACAATAATTAAGACAAGTCAAAAATATTGTTATTATGATTTTTCAACAAACACCCTTAATTCTAATAGTAATAAATCAAAACAGAATGTTAAAGCAGAAAATAAATCTACCACACAAAATCATATGGAGAGGTATTTGAAGTTGGTTTTACCTCGCCAATATAAAGTTGTTGGTAAACCGAAAATGGAAACAAATTAACACTGGCTCTAAGATCAAGAAATGTATGTTCAATTTTATGATTTCCAATAATACATGAAATAGTTGGAAAATCAAGATCTTTATATTTTAATGCATTATTGGTTAAGAGAATGAAACTTACATGTTAGGCTAAAAAAGATTTTTTTCTTACCTGATGTTTTCTTTTTAACGATGCACAAGTCTTTCATAAATTTGGCATAAGATGGTATCTGGATGACATCTAACAAAGGCATAGTGACCTTCAATTGTTTGAATATTTCATATATCTCTGGGGAATGGTTCAATTTCTTTATTTTTAATACTGGAGGAAATGGAGGTGCATGAGAAAAATTATTATCATCAACGATCGGTAATGTTTCATCAACCCATTCCTTACCATCTGAATCTGATTTATTTTCAAAAAAAATTATTTACATACAATTGCATCATGCAATTTGTAAATTGCAAACTGCATGATTTATGGGAAATGACATCCACCTTGAAATGACATTCCACCGAAAGGTGGATATCATTTCCCATATTTTTTTTTGTTTTGTTTTTCTTTTTTCTTCTTGTTTTTTTTTATAATAATTACATATAATACACTTTGGATTTTTCATCAATTTCGGCCTTGAAAACTTCAGAATTAGAAAAACCTTGTAAACAAAGAAGTTGTAGATATTTGCGTATTCTTTCATCTGGAACTGGAATAGCCTCAATCCGATATCGGAGTAAGAAGTTATGGCCAAAATATAAAAATTGCGTAAAATTGGAATTTCCAAAATTATACACTGTTACTACGCCCTTTTAAGTTTCTAGCCTCCAAAATCCAAATGTCAATTCCATTTTTTTAGTTTTGTTTCCAAATTATTATTTCACCTACATAAGAAATAAAAATCACAATAAAAATATATAGAATATAAATTTAATTATTATTTCACAAATATGCTAAATTAAGGGGATTAATGAAATTATAAGTGTAAAAATGATTAGTTTCTCTATTGTTGAATGTACGCTTTTTAATGTTCATCACACCACCCCTCCAAACAGCTTATTACTAGTCCTTAGTAATTTAAGCGAAAAATTAAAAAATAAATTCTTATCCAAGTTAGTAATTGTTTCATTTCTTTCTAAATTATCAAAAAGAAAATTCTCCAGAATTTTTTACCCTTCTTCCATATACCCATAAGAGAAAGTATCAATATTTATAAGTCTTGTTGAAAAGAGAGTAATATTTTTATCCTAAAGTTATATCAGAATTCACACCTTTTGGCAATGACAGTTTATTTATATACAAAAAATAGGTCTTTTAATACATCTTTAACCCTTATAACGGGTTTTAGGCCAGTGACTCCTAAACCAATTGGCTTTAGGGCACTAGATGTTAAGACACCCCTACAGACTTAATTGTTTTTGATCTCAGATGTTAAAAAAAGAAATGTCTAATTTCCTTAAGCTTTCTCTTTAACCCTTGTAATGATCTTTGGGTCAGTGACCCTCAGACCAGTTAGCCTTAAGGCACTAAGTGTTAAAATACCCCTACGGACTTAATTGCTTGAGTTAGAGAAGTTACAAAATCAAACTTATTTACACATATTTTTTTAATAAAACAACCCAAGCTCTACCGTTTTAGGTGAACAATCAATGCTTTCTGAGGCAAGATGTCTTGTTACTAAGTAAAAGCTTGGTTATTATAATTATCATTTTTTTAACTAACTCAAGTTCTATCATTTTTTGCAAACAATCACTACTTACTGAGGCAATATGTCTGGTTATTAAGTAAAAGCATGGTTAGTTTTTTTAATAAAAACAAAAATTTCACTGCCTTTAGGTGCTACTTCCAATAAACTAGAGAACTGAATATCACAAAATTTTCACTTACAACCCACGATCATATGTTACTGTGTATGTTGATAATACCAGTCAAATGAGCATATGAAGATCAAATTTAATCAACATTAAGGAGAATTCAAAAATTTAAATGATTCAAAAAGAAAGGAATAAAAATAACTTGTTACGAAACATTGAGATGCGTCTCAGAGTGAAAACTCCTTATGTTGCCATCTCTGAACAAAAATTCCACTTGTATAATCAAAAATTTATTGTTGGTTTGTTGTGTATTTTTAAAAAAACACACAAAAGAAAATCAACACAAATTTTTTTTTACACACAAAATAACAACAAAGCAAAAAATAAAATATTTTTTTACATAAAAAAATAACACTAAAATGAAAAACACAACAATGAAATATAAAAACGAAAACTATCTAGTCAATTATCAACTCCCCAACCAAATTGAGACATTGTCCCCAATGTCTGAATATGAAGAAGTAGAGTTTAGAAGACATCACCTAGTTAGTGTGGAAAAGACAATTGAATATACAACAATGCTACTAAAAAAAGGTTACACATTAAAACAATAAAAGGAAATCAAAATAGTAAATGATATGTATTGATAGTTGTGATTGTGGCTCACATCTTCCTCTGGTTTTACGTCCAGCAACATCTTGGACGCCCTCTATGGGCAGAGATATGCTTCATATCCAATTTTCTTATAAATTGACAAATAGAATCTTTTAAAGTCAGATTCTCGACACTGTATTATTGTTTTTCTTTTTGAAATTATGTATGTAAATTGCGAATATCAAATCTATTAGGATATGTCTCAAGAGTCAAAGATATATTATCTAATTACTCAGTACTCAAGCCATCTCTAATGGGTTGATTTTTTTCTTCGAGATTATTACACTTCATTCCTAAAGAACAACAACGAGTGTTGCACGTCCAACATGCGTATTTATAACAAACACATAATTATTTAGCTCTTCGTTTCTTAGCATAGATGCTTTACTCCAAACTAGGTATGTAAGAGATGAATGAATCAATAAATTTAAGGATACCTATTTAAACCACATTTTTAATGTAAAGGTTTAACATTTTTTTAGGTGGTCGATGTGTCATGACATTATCTTTTAAATGTATTTTGCCTGTGTATTTTAAAGGATTAATGTCTTTTATATCTTTTAAAGTCCATCCAATTCCTTGTTTATGTTCTTTCAAAATAAATAACTTACCTTCTTGATCGCTGGTGAGAGAGGAAGAAATTACCACATGGTAAGTTTGTTCATCTCCAACAAAAACATACTTTAATCCTTCTGGCAAAGTCTTTAATTTCAATTTGGGTGCTTCCTCATTTTTCTCGTCTTCAAGTGTTCATAGTTCCTCAAAATTTTGCTTCTTTCAATCGTCTTCCAGTACCTGTGTAGAATCAAGTAAAAAAATATTAGGAATATCCAAATTTAATTACGTACTTGATTCAAGAAAATTAGTTGTACAAATTTCCATAGGATCAGATAAACTCCCCTGAATATATTCCTCCATAATTGGTTCAATTAATTCCATGCTATTGTTTTCACTGTCCTCATCGTATGGTTGTTTGCACATGTTGAAAAATTAAGCTTCAACGTCATATTTCCAAAGGACAAATTTATGATTTCATTCCTGCAATTTATTAAGACATTAGTTGTTGCTAAAAATGGACGACCAAGTATAACAAGAATTATCTTGTAACGGTTTGCTACATGTTATGTTTTCAAAATAATAAAATCCACAAAATATATGAAATTATCGACTTGTAATAACACATCTTCCAAAATTCCTTTTGGTACATTGACTGATCTATCAGCTAGTAAAAGAGTAGTTGAAATTGGTTTTAACTCGCCAATATTAAGTTGTTGGTAAACCGAAAATGGAAGTAAATTGAAACTAGCTCCAAGATCAAGCAATGCATGTTCAATTTTATGATTTCTAATAATACATGAAATAGTTGGACAACAAGGGTCTTTGTATTTTAATGCATTATTAATGAGAGAATGAAACTTACATGTTTAGCTAGAAAAGCTCTTTTTCTCACCTGATATTTTATTTTAACTGTGCACAAGTGTTTCAGAAATTTAGCATAAGATGGTATCTATTGGATGACATTTAATAAAGGAATATTGACCTTCACCTGATTGAATATTTCATATATCTCTGGGGAATAGTTCAATTTCTTTATTTTTAATGCTTGAGGAAATAGAGGTGCATGAGAAAATTTTTTATCATTAACGATAGGTAATGGTTCATCAACTCTTTCCTCACCATCTGAATCTGATTTTTTTCTTGTTTTTGTCTTTATTAATTACATATAACACACTTAGGATTTTTCATCAATGTCGGTCTTGAAAACTTTAGAATTAGAAAATCTTGTAAATAAAAAAATTATAGATATTTGAGTCTTCTTTCATCTGGAACTAGAATCGCCTCAATCCGATATCGGAGTACGAAATTATTGCCAAAATACGGAAATTTTCCAAAGTTTGAATTTTCGAAATTGTACACTTTTAGAACGCCATTTTAAGTTTCTGGCCTTCAAATCCAAATATCAAGTGCATTTTTCTAGTTATGTATCCAAAATATAATTTCACCTACACAATAAATAAAAATCACAATAAAAATATATGAAACATAAATTTAATTATTATTTCACAAAAGTGCTAAATTAAGGGGATTAATGAAAATATAAGTGTAAAAATGATTAGTTTCTCTTTTATTAAATGTAAACTTCTTAATGTTCATGATAAATAGTTAGACAGAGGCGAAGGGTGATAGGATAATTGTAACATCCCAGATTATCGGGACAAATCTGGATAGTTCCCGGACTGAAGTTATAGTCTCGGAACAGGATGATATTAAAGAATAAGAGTTCAAGCAATGTTATATGGGTCAGAATAATATAAAGTGAAGAGTTGTCGCATTAGAAGACGCGTCGTCTCAAAGAAATCAGTTACGTGATTTTTTATTATACGCGTAAAGTTTGTGAATTTGGTCACGGAATTATCAAACGAACTCCGATCGAGTTGGTTCTTGATCCATCGGACTCGTTTTTCCGAGACGAACAATTTTCGTGTTGAACACTTTCCGAAGATCGCGCCAGAAGGGCTTCAAAACCATAGATTTCCGAGATTACCCTTATAAGTGGGGGCATTTTGGTAATTTTCTGTTGGAGATATTTGTTTTACCATTATTTAATTCAAAAAAAAAGAAAACAAAAAGAAAGGGAAATACAGAAAACGAAATAGAGAAAAGAGAGGGAGGCGTGGAGAGAGAAAGAAAGGAGAGTTACGCCGGCGGCCACCGGATGACATCACGCCGGTGGATCACCGGCGCCAGGCGCGTCCGGCCACGGCGCACGTGCTGGTGCCGGCGCCGCTTCATGAACCGCAGGGAACGGCTAGAAAATGGAGGAGAAGGGGGCGTGAAATGGGTTTCGTGATCCAGGCTCGTCGATTTCGCCGAACAGCGGCCGGTTGCACGCAAAACGAGGAGAGAAAACGCGCATGTACTATAGCATCCAGATGAACAATAGGTCCGATTGAAATTCCGATGACACCAGCGCGTTCGTATGGCCGTTGGGAGTCCGAATATGCTCTCGGAATTTCGGTATGACTTTCCGTTAAAAATGTGTTATTTTAAAGTTTATCGATTTATATTCGGATGCTTCTAGTAGTCCCGTAGTGTAGCGAATTAGCATGAAATGAATTGGATGTGATATTATATGTTAAAAAGATGCATGTGGTAGAATCTGGGCAGAAACTGAATAAATTAGATCGATCCAGTAGAATTAGCGAGTTTCCGGTAAAACAGAGTTTCTCGCGCGACTGAGCATGGATGACCGTAATTATGAAGATGATATAAATATGGTATTGCGAGGGTAATTAAGTCATTCTGGATAAGTTCGGAGGGTTCGAGACCCTTCCGTAGCGTTTACGGAAACTTTTCCGCAAGATTTTCCGCAAACGCGTAATTTGGGAATTTAAGCAACTGAGTTAGTTTAGAACAGTGTGTAATGACTTAGAATGAGTATTAGAGTGATTTTAGATGAATCGGGAAAAATCCGACAAGTGTTGTATTTGATTTGATTATTCCGGGAAGGCCCGTAGTTTATTATAGAAATGTCTAAAGTTCCGCAAATAGCGGTTCTGATCACGTTTTATGATTTGTTTTGACAGATCGGACCAGGATCATGAGTGTCTGCCTAGCCAGGTAAGTAATCCATGCGATGATTACTTATGACGTGTTATGTTTTGAAAATAGATAATAGAGTAATCTTATAAGTATATGTATAACCATAAACAGGAAGTACATATATATATAAGAATATATATGCAATTAAGATACTAGTAAGCTTAAGATTGAAAGGTATAATAATAATAAGTATATGTATACATGATATGTGAGCACATACACATGATTAAAATATAGGATACTTGGGTTTGGGGGTTGTAGAAACTACAACCTAGGGAATGAGATTAAAGTTTAAAGGATGATAAATTATAAGGAAATAAACATATAAGTACAAAAGCGGGTAAGTATGCATAGATAAATAAGTAAGCTTGTATATAGTAAGTATGAGTTTTGTGTTCAAGTATCTTGATGTATGTTTAAATGAACATAGAATATGTGTGCATATGAATATATGTAAATGAGTTCTTTGAGCACAAGTTGATAAATGGGAAATGGTTAAATAAGTTTAAGAACTGAGAATTCAAAGTTTGTATATATGTGATGTTTGTTATAGTAGAATAGCTTTGATTGCATGTGTGTATGCATAATTATGGAATCTGTGTTATTGGTTTCATGTTTGATTAGTATGAGAGTGTTTGAGCATAAGTTGAGTGTAAATTGTGTTGATATGATAATATGGTCGAATAGTTAATACAAGTTGACTTGAGCATGAATTTATAATATTATGTGTGTAAATGCTTATCAAAGTGTATGAATTTGTAAAGTTATGACAACTTATCATGTAAATGAGCATGTGTGATATACGCAAAGTATGAAGAGGATAGAAAAGGCATATAGAACATGAGTTAACTCAAGATAAAAGCAGGTAAGGAATATAATACATATATCATTAATTTATGAGTATGCATGAACATGTACATGTACATGTATGACATTATAAGAAAGCATAGCTAGAGTAGAAAGAAGCATGAGAAATGCATATGTATATATATATATATATATATATATATATATATATTAAGATTTTCAGCAGTTGAGCAAAAGTTAAGAATGTTTTCAAAGATTCAAAACGTTTTAAAGAAAAGTTTCAGAATGCTTTTGAAAGAAATGTATTTCAGAAAATATTTCTTACAGTTTCGAGATTTTTAAGCATGAGTTTTATATTTTCGGGGCATGAGGGAAAAACTCACCCCAGTATGTAACTTGATAGTTTGGAATTGACGGATACTATGGAATTGACGGATTCAGAGACATGTGCACATGTTGAAGACTGAGGGGACGCTCTCAGATCCTCCAGATGGGCTAGGGGGACGGCGATACGTAACGCCCCTAGACCCAGTTTGAGCTTGGGTGGTAGCATAGATCCGCACCCCAGCTCCAGTTTGTGGCTTGGGGGACGGCGATACGTAACGCCCCAAGACCACCAGATTTGAGACAGTAGTGGCATGCTTTGGGGATAGCGATACGTAACGCCCCAAAGTCATGGTTTTGCACTTCTGGCTCCTGATAGGCGTATGGGGGGACGGCGATACGTAATGCCCTCATACGTCCAGTTTTTCAGACAGAGACAGTTTTCAGATACAGTTTACAGTTTTCAAATGCAGCTTTTAGTCTTCAGATACAGTTTTCAGAAAGAGCTTTTCTAGAAAGAAAAGTAAAATAAAGTTTTCAGAAAGAGTTTTCAGAGAACATTTTTCAGAGAGCAGATTTTAGAAACAGTTTTCAGGAAACAAATTTTAGAAAGACAAGTTTTGTAAGAAGCTTCAGAGAAGGGTTTTCAGAAAATAGTTTTCGAGAAGTTTCCAGAAATCAATTTCTATAAGCATGCCATGATTAAAGAACAAAGTAGCTTATAAGTTATGCATATAAATTATACATTCTGGTTAACATTTGAGATGCACATAGTTGGCATTAATGCATGATAGCATGGTTGTATCTTTGTGTTTAAGATTGATGTATGTGTGTATTGTATGGTTACAAGGAATGAACAATTTGTAAAACATTTGTGCATGATTATATAAGTTCATATACATGTTTATATGGTTAATATTAGTCTGTTGGATGTTTAATAGGAAAAATATTTTATTATACCGATTTGATGATATTTCAAGAAAGTAAAAGAAAGTAAGTTTTATAATTGCCTAACCTAGACTAACACAGAGTGTAGAGGAAAGTAAAGAGAGAATTAAAGTAGCGCAGCAGAAGCGTGATGGATCTTGATATGTTAGTTAGTGATAAAGAAACTTGATGTAATTAATTTGGATGTTTGTTATTGTAAGTGGTAAATAGAATTCAAGTATGTGAGTGGTCAGATTAAATGATCAGTAACAAGTAATATGTTTGTAAAATAGATAAGAGTTATATAGCTAATGCATACTTTAATTATTCGCATGGTTACTTACTGAGCCTTATGACTCACACCACAACAGTTTGTTAGTTTTGCAGGTCAGTAGCAGTCATACTGAGCCAGCAGAAATTCAGTGAAGACTTTGAAGACAGTGGATCGCCCTAATTGCAGTCAAGAGAGTCTTTGAGTCCTGGGTCGAGTTATGGGTCCTCACGGCCTTTGTATTTGTATTTGCATTTGTATCTCATATGTAAGAGTTAAGAAATAGCGTAGTTTTATTTTGAGTTCTGGCCGGAGGCCAAGTATTTACATTTTGTTCATTGAGTTCAGGCCTGAGGCCTAGATGATGATTGCATATGATTTGAATTGCATAACAGGTTGTTTCCGGGTGGTGGCTATAAGCCAGGTTGCATGATGTTCTGCTTACATCATGCCGAAATTTCATCAGAATCAGAGGCTTATGGAGATGGGTTTTCCTGTCTCCTACCGGTAGAATCTTGGCCTAGGCGGGATGTTACAATAATCTATCGTTTGCTGGTAGCATTTCTTGAATGGTGAAGTTACATTACATTTTTGGGCATTTATTACAAGTCAACCTATTCCCAAACACTAAAAAAAATTATAGTTTTAGCGACAGAATTTTCCGTTTCAAACTTTAACGACGAAATTGAAACGGATAATGAAATTAGGGACATAATTTAGCGACAAAAAAAGTTCAATCTCTAAATTAGAGACGGAAACAAACTTTCGTCGCTAAATAGAAACGAATTATTATTTCGTCGCTAATTTCATCTAGAAACGGAATTTTTCCATCGCTAATTAGAAACAGAATTAATATTTCGTCGCTAAATAGAAACATAATCTTCATTCCGTCGTTAATTTTAAATTTTCATTTTTATTTTAATTTCTAAAACAATTGGTAATTAGAAACGTAATATTTCCGTCACTAATTAGAAACAGATTGAAAATTCTGTCGCTAATTAGAAATAGAATTAAAATTCAGTCACTAATTAGAAACAGAATTAAAATTCCGTAGCTAATTTTAAATTTTCATTTTCATTTTAATTTTAATTGGTAATTAGAAACGGAATTTTTCCGTCGCTAATTAGAAACATAATTAAATTTCTGTAGCTAATTAGAAACGAAATTAAAATTCTGTAGCTAATTTTAAATTTTCATTTTTATTTTAATTTTAATTGGTAATTAGAAATGGATTTTTTTCGTCGCTAATTAGAAATGGAATGAAAATTCCGTTTCTAATTAGCTACGGAATTAAAATTCCGTAGCTAATTTTAAATTTTCATTTTTATTTTAATTTTAATTCGTAATTAGAAACGGAATTTTTCCGCCTCTAATTAGAAACGGAATTAAAATTCCATAGCTAATTAGAAACAGAATTAAAATTCCGTAGCTAATTTTAAAATTTTCAATCCCCTAAAAATTTAATCCTTTCCGCGCCACCTTTTTTTAAAAAAATATAGACGGATTTTCCGTCGGTAATTAGAAATAGAATTATAATTCCGTCGCTAATTAGAAATGGAATTAAAATTCCGTAGCTAATTTATAAAATTTTGAATCCCTCCAATATTTTCAAAAATTTCCCCCTTACGAAAATTTCAAATGTCTATAAAATTTACAAATATTCCCGCTTCTCTTATCTTTTCCTCTATATATACACCACACTCATTTTAAATCTCAACTCCAATACATCATCCAAAATTTTCCTACTCAATTCCATATACCATAAAAATTTTTCATACCTCAACTCTCATTATCAATCTCTCATTTTTCTTATCTCCACTTTTGAAATTTCCTAAGAAACAAACACTAATATATTTTTTTTCTTTAAAGTGGCGTAAATGGATGGTGGTGTGTCGAAGCTTGCGGTGGACATTACGGTGTCTTGTGGAATTGAAGATTTATATATAACATTAAAAAAGTCAATTTTTTTAAAATTTTCTACCATTCAAAAATTTTAAAATTTTCCCTTATCTAAAATTTAAAAATTTACTGTCACTAAAATTTATAAATTTCTCACATCTATATAATTATAAAATTTCACACCTCTCTAAAATTTTAAAATTTTTTCCTTTCTAAAATTTTAAAAGTTTCATGCATATTTAAAAATTTTTAAATTTCCCGCCTCTCTAAAATTTTAAAATCTTCGTTTTTAATTTTTTTTTAAATATAAAACTATGGAATAGCTACGTAAATTCCGTCTCTAATTAGCAACATAATCTTTATTCCGTCACTAAATAGTGACAAAAAATTTCGTTTCTATTTAGAGAATGAAATACTTCTGTCGCTAAATAGAAACAGAATTTCCATCGTTATTTAGCTACGAAAATTATTCTGTCTCCAAATAGAAACGAAATTTCCGTCACTATTTAGCGACAGAATAATTTTCGTCGCTAATTAGAGACGGAATTTTCGTTGCTATATAGAGACGGAATAAAATTCCGTCGCTAATTTTAGTGACGGATGAAATATTTTCCTCGCTATTTTTTTTGCGACCAACAAAATAGAGACATAATTTTTCCGTCGCTAGTGGTCAGTTAGCTACGGATTTTTCCGTCGCTATTTGACAGTTTTCTTCCAATGAAATCACTTTTCTAAAATTTTATTATAAGCGGTTGAACACGAATTATAACTTAAAATAGAAAAAAAAAATTAATTTTTGACATGTTATGAAAATATATACTCATTTTTTTGCTATCAATTTTTTTTGGGATCCGTTTGTTTAGCAGTAAAATAATTTTTGGAAAATATTTTCACATTTTATGACGTTTGAGACACTTACAAAAAATTTGATCAATGTAAACTATTTTCTGATTAATGAAAAAATTAAATTATTTTTCAAAAAATGACTTAAGAAATACAATTTCGTAAGTCATTTTACGGAATCTTTTTCTTTTGTCCACAAATTTCATAGTTCACTTCATGGAATATAAAAATTCGATCTTGGACCCGGATATGTATGGATCCGGGTTGAGATATGTTTTGGTGGATTTGGATCCGTATCCATATCCTGAAAAATATCAGGATGCATGTATACTCAGTCCAGAACTAGGCATAATTGGATTGGATTTGAAAAAAATATTTTTTTTAAAATATTTTTTCAATTATATTTGTACAAAATTTTGGACTCGGGTCCCGAAATTTCGAATATAGGTATACCTGGACCTAGAAATCTTGATTTTTTTAATATTTTTTCATTTATATTTGTATAAAATTAATAAATTTTTGACATAGGCCCGAAATTCCGGATCAGTGAGGGTCCAGATCCAGGTATACCCAGATCGAATCCAAAAATTTAGATTTTTTAATATTTTTTAATTATATTTGTATAAATTAATAAAATTATGGATCTAGGTCCCAGATTTTCGGATTTGAGTGGATTCAAATCCTGGTATACCCAGACCGGATCTAGAAATCTAAATTTATTTATCTGTTTTTAATTATTTTTTATGAAATTAATAAAATTAAGGACCTAAGTCCTAAAAATCTAGACCTATATGGATCTGAATCCAAACATATTCAATCTGGATCTGGGTGTATCAGATAGAATCTAGAAATCTGTTTTTTAATATATATTTTCAATTATATTCATATAATATTAATAAAATTTTGGACCGTGTCTCGTAAATCCAGACCCATATGGATTAGTATCCAGGTATACTGGACTGGATCCAAAAATCCAGATCCAAATTTTTTTGCAGAATCCGGTCTTCTTAGTGTATGCAAATTCAGGCCAGACCCATTTTTAAAAATACATGTATCTAGATCCGTACGGGTCCGGAATTTTACAATCCGAGTTCGAAATATTTTCTTTACCCGAGTATTTATGGACCAGAGTTTTTCGAGACAATGCGAATCCATTCCGGACCCGAACCTTATAGTTATGCCTACTTTTAACCACCAGAAAATATTTTTTGAAAAACATATTTGACGCGCCAGACATCAGAAAATGCTTTCCGAAAAATATTAGGCCGGGGTAAGTCTCGCCGACCAACTCCAAGGATTGCTTTAGCCCTTCAACGAGGGTATCATTTTAGCCTCCTTAATACAGTTGATAAGGTGGGCTTCCAGGTTGGCCAGCTCCCCATTAATATGTCTTCGCTTGCAGCAGCATCAACTTTGAGGTCTTGGAGGCAGCCTTAGCTCGGGCCTCGTCCCTCTCATTTTTGGTAACTTGGATGACTCGGTGGAGGGACTCAGTCTCGGCCTTCACCTCATCCAAATTTTTAATGAGATCTAGCTCCCTCTCAGTTAGTATGTTTTGGAACCTCTGAGCCTAACCACCTTCGATAATTGTGCTGGAAAGGACTTCAATGTTTATGGCCAGCAGATATGTCAGCTGCCAATGAAAGAAAATGAGTCAGTTTGTTAAAGAGTGATATAATGAGGATGATAAGTTATAGGTTGTTATCTTCGCTTGGAGGCGGCCCACCTTCTAGATGACCTCATCAGGAGAAATGTTTTCAAAGGTTAAGGCCTGTTCAATGGTCACCAGCTAAGCCACATAGTTTAAGGTCGACATAAGGTTACCCATGGCCTCCATTGTGGTCTCTGGAAGATCGTCCACCCCAAATTTATGCCCTAGAACTTCATATAATGTAAACAAAATTATTTATTGACATTATAGATGCATTATTCATTTATCAAAGTTGTTTGATTTAAATCGCATATTATAAATTATCTTGTTTACCCTTGATTACTCATGTGCTTTCAGACTTAGTGTATGTGTGATACACAAGAGGATTTAAGTATGAAATTAGTAATCTAAAACAGTCCATACAGAGCAAGCAAAGTAGATACTTTATTTATGGTTTATCTATAGCTGCGGTCCATTGTATACTTGTATGCCGACCTTGATCCGAGATCGTTCATGTGGTGACATGAGAATGGAGGCACCTTGTATGATGAGATCATATAGGACTAAACCCAGATAAAAATAAATATCTTGTAATATTTGTTAACTGAAGAAATTCATTTTATCTACTAGATGGTCATATATGGATTGATCTTAATCCTGAGTGTACTACGAACTCCTGTATGACAGGCTATGTCATTTGATTTACTAAGGTGAGGTTGGTGAAACAGTCCCGACCAATAACTACGTATTTTGGGGATATGGTTTGGTGTGTAGCTGAGAACGTTTAACATAGACATGGAGTTCACCGCTTCTTACGAGAAGTAGAAAAGTATATATCTTAAGAGTTGATTCGGGGCTTGAGCAATTAGAGCGCTCAAATCTTTTTATTATGAATAGAAAGATTAATATTCATAATTGTTATGAATTAATTATTTATTAGAGAATCAATGGTACTTAAGTGATAAAATAATTAGAGGGGTATAACGGACTTATGACCCGGATCTAATTATAAGATATTCGTGAAGAGCCAATCCATATGTAATGACTATATCGATGGACATCGAAATTGTTCGGCTTATATTTTTCATCAACGACAACAAAAGTTCAACTTCGAGTTTTTAGTGGAATAACGCAAAGTTAATATTTCAGAATATTTAATTAAAGAGTTTAATTAATATTTCGAGATTATTGGAGCTCGGAACCGTAGGTCCATTTGGTCCCGTGTTAGTTCAATTAACTGTAGCAAACCTAATATAATTGGATTGTCTAATTATATACTCACATATATTTTAGTATATTATTAATATGATTAATAATATAATTTGTCATAAATTAAAACTATATTAAATTTTTTTAATATAATGTTTTCTAGAATTATTTGATTATAGATAATCAAATTATGATTATAAGATAATCAAGTTAGTAATAATTATATGATAATTATTACATCATAATTAAGGTAATGACATCATTATTATGATAATGAATTTTAAATTGTCTTGGAGACAACAATATATGGCTTGCCATGCTCTCCAACAATTTATGTCTATTAGGTATGACCTAAATATCTAATTGCTTCGTCATTTGTAGTTTACTTCTTATTCTTTGGTATGGCCTCCACATTAATGTGTTTTCCATTGCAAGAAAACATTAGTGACTTAATGACAAGAGTAGTTGGCTTTGGAAAAAATATTATCTCTACTATTTCCACTCAATTGTTGGGTAAGGAAAACTAAGAGAAGATTCTAACAATAACACAAGTTTGTGAGAGAGTTTGAGAGAAAATAAAATCCAGAATGTTTTCTTAAGTGTTGAGAGAAAATTTATTTTCTCAAGTGTTGAGAATTGAAAGAAAATCAGAGTGAGTTTGATTTACATCTTCTTCATTCAATCTTCTTTAAGCCAAAAGAAATTATGACAACAACTTCTGTAAAAAGTTTAAGGATTAATCTTTGTGAGTGAAGCCCGCACTTTGATTCGTTGGTTTCGAGTTATAGTTCGGAAGATCGAGTGGTTGATCCAAGCATCGGATCTCAAAGAAAACACACTACAACGAGGAGCAAATCCATTCACCAATAGTTGTTGGAATTCAGTTTCAACAAAGGGGGAAGGTAAAAAAAATTTCAAGGTCTATCCCACAGCCAATCGCATTTCCGTTGCACATAAGGAAAGTTGTTTCCTAAAATTGGCATCAAGAGCTTAGGTTGAAATGTGTTCTTAACCCTTCTCTTTTTGAAGTTTCCGTTTTAATGGTTTTTATGAGATATAAATCATTAGTATGCATGTTGTGATGAGTAGGCACAATTTTAGATTCATGAGAAGAATGGTTTAATGTTAATGAGATGAATGTTTATTTTGATTCATGTGATGAATGTGTTGAGTTGGTCGTTAATTTTTCCGGCTCTTATTTTTAGTATTAGGAATGTAAGGCCATAAAGTCTTATTCTTTCAAGTGTTGTAAGTGTTGGGGTTGGTGCTCAGAGCGCCAATTCGAACCGTATTTATGTATGATTCATGAATACGAACATCCCCTTTTCCCATAATATCACTTACTTTATGGTTGCACCTCTTGTTTTTATATACGTATTCGATCTGATTACGATTAGATTGAAACTAAATGTGGTTTTCCACCGCTTCCGCTGCGTTATCGGATTCTGCCCCTAAAACCCCTACAAAATGGTATCAGAGCGAGTCTGATTCTAGGCCTCCATAAAATGATTAGCTTGTTTTATTCAATGTTTAATCATGTTTTCTTGACTTTATACATGCATTTTGTAATCTAATTTGATTAGATTTAGGGTGTATGACACTTAATGGAATATCCCCGCTTAATAAGGTTTTAAAGTAACTAGTATTTGGAATACTTGTTTCTTGGTTCGTCTTGTCAATACGGTTTATAAATATCTTTTCGTTGACTACACCCGAGACCGTGCCTCTGCTGTGAGGATGTAGCTGATAGAAATTTATTTATGCCGAATGTATATTAGATACTAGATAAATTCAAGCGAAAGCGGAATCCTGAACGTGCCCTAGCTGTCAGGGTTACGCAAGTAACTTGAGTTTATCATTGACAAGTTTAACCTTGGTACGTCTCCTTGTGGGCCTGCCTTCGCAGCGACAATGAGAAACGACCAGGACCGGAAACCCAAGAGTCACTAGTGAATGATTGACAAATGAGTTGTCTACCTGTGAATATACGTAGGTGAGACCGTGCCTCTGATGTGAGTCGAAATATATTCATGGGGTCCTCTTCCCATTATGGAATTCGATTTAATTATTGAATTCTCGTTTTTCCTTTGGGGATTACGATATTACGTAAAATAGTGGGAGGCACTGCTAAGTTTAAAATATTCCATAACTTTGGCAGTGTGTATTATTATGGAAATTGCCGCTTGTTTGTTTCCTTATTCTATAGTAAATAGAATTAAACTTTTATTTACTGCACACATATTTTGATATGTTATCTGACTAGACTCTTGGTTGCAGTCATTCTAGAATAGGTTCTAGATAAAATTAGACTATGATATTATTAGATTGGTCTAAACCATCGGGAACTATTGTTCCGTTTTTCCTCAAAATAAAGATGGTTAATGATTTAGTTTCTAGGTCATGATAGATAATCTAGATAGATATCCCTTTTAGGATATAAAACTTTAGAGAGAATAGTTTCTTATGCAGTAAGAATTGACTTGAATTAGTTCATGTCTCGAGATTCTTGACTGGCATTAAGAAAGCCCCATTAGGTATTTGTTTATCTGGTAATGACGTTTCTTAGCTTTAATTACCTTTAGAGGCAATGTGTCCGACACGATTTTCTAATCAATTATTTGCAATTGTTGTGAATAGTTGAATGCAAATAGTAAAGCTAAAGAAATGAGATGCGTATAGTTGTGTATAGAAAATATGATTTTCACAAATACTACAACTATAGGTATTGGATACCAGATCTCCCGTCTAGTTATTTGAAATATTGGTTAACGATTGTTTTGATAATTGATATCGGAACTCGCGACTATTGGATAGTCACTTGTTCTTTATAAACAATTGTTACATATTTTATAATAACTAGTAGTGTCATTAACGTATAGATAAAACATTAAGAAAAATTATTCGGTAAAGTAAATAATTTAGAACGGTGCTTTATGAGTTTAATCACTTAAGCATTGGATGCTTATTCCGTATGGTAAAGGATGGTTTGATACTAGATCACACCACATATCCTTATCCATTTAATGAATATTGTATTCAGGAAAGTGATTAAGATCTCGTTTAACCAATGATTGTCATTGGACCACCAGATTTATTTAACTGATACACTGGATGTATGTAGTTTAATAAATAATAATTGCTTAAGGTAGTTTTCTTTATTTCGTAACTTAGTTGATGAATTGTCATAACTTAGTTACGTGTTTCTGAAGGAACACATATTGAAAGTCTTGAAAGTATCAAGAACTTTCAATCTGTTCTGATGAAACGAAGATTGAACATTTTTAACTTGTTCAAATATATTCAATCTGAAGTATTTTGAAAACTTGATCCTTAAAATTCATTACATGTCTTTGAACTGTTCAAAGATCTTTGATACGATCAAACATTTGAATTTAAAGCAATTAGTTCTAAGGTTATTCAGTGAATATGATTCATATTCAATATTATTCTTCCACGATTCCATCTTGATGGAATTGAGTAGTGGGAGCAATCGAATCTTATATGATTTGATTCGTTTGATATTGAATGTTACCGAATTAGTTTCAATACTCTTGGGGTTATGCTCCAGTAACACTAATTCATCTCTTTAATTAATGTTCCATTAATTTCTACAGTTACATATATGATATGTATAGGTAGAAAATTCGAATCTTGAAAAGTTTGAGATTTGAATCTTTCTTTTGTATAATAGTTATATAATGGAAATTACTTACACCTTGGATGTATAAGTAAAAGTTTATCGTTTATTCTGTTTAATAGAATATTGTATTCTATTTAATAGAATATCTTTCCTACGATCCTAAGTAATAAAATTGTTTTATTACTTGGTGTGTAACATCTGATGTTAATTATTGTAGAAAAAGACTTGACTTATTAAAGTCAAATGTGAGAATGATAAATTATAAATGGAACTACGTAATTAATAAGATGAAACAACCCTTATACATCTTCTATATAAGTCTAATAGGATAACAGAATCATTCACGAGTATTTGATACTTAATGGTTCTGTTGTTTTCTTATTGAAGAAAAAAAAAATTATCCTATGACTTATAATGGAAGCGATATTTGATATCGATTCTGGAAGTTCACCATTGAACCATAGATCTAAGATTTTTCATAGCTTACTACGATCAAGTTTTGAACTTGATTAAGCTTTCATTATGAATTAGTTCATAAAATGTGCTAATTGTTTGCGCAGCGAAAGCATTGTGAGCTTATTAAAGGTTTGACATTTACAGTATGACAGTGAGAAAAGTTATACTCAGCAATCTATTGTAGATTCTGAGAAAACTTATCTCTAGTCACACTAATGAACAATTAGAGATATATTGGTTAATGTTAATATGAAACTGTACATTTTAACTAAAGAATGCAAAGTGGCGTTTTTGAATGACTTATTCAGATAAGAGATCAGTTGTGATTTCTTTGTTTGAAGAGTTTATTCTGGAATGGCCCTAGAGTTTGTGTTCTGTTAAGATCGCAGTTTTTTGCTAGCTTACAGAGCCTATTGTAGACTCGGATAAGTCTTCCAGAAATATGTGTTCTCTATTTTTGATATCGTCAGATTGTCTGATCTTGTCAAAGTATATAGAATACATATGTGATAAAAGGGTTAGTGGGAGCGTACAAATTACTTTCTAGTTTTATATATCCTAATAACATTATCATTATTATAGTAATAATGAGATGTTTGTGAGGTAAAAAGGTTTACCTAAGTCTTCTTTACTCCGTGAAAACAGTGGGAGTAGTCTCTGTTATATACGATATAAAGTTTTATATAAGATATAAAACCAAGAGACTTGTGAGATACTCCTATTATTCGTACATTAGATATGATCTAATAAAGGACATAACTATGCTATCTGTATGACAGTTAGTATAACTGTTAGACAGTTATAGTGTGTCTTATACAAGTATTCATCTTTCGTAAATGATGATTCCTTTTTCGAAGAGATATTGATTAGAATGTCTAATCAATCTTATGTATCATTTGATGATGACATTGTGAATACTTTATTATGTGCGATTAAAGATATCGATTTAATCATAATTGTTATGAGTTATTTTGATATCCTATAGACCATAGGATGGATCTTGAAACACGTTCTTTGTGATCCTTGAGATATTAAGAACGAGTTTCTAATTCATGGAGAATACAGTCTGCAACCATTAGGGTCATATTAGTTTTGAGACTAATTATGACAGTAGACAGTCTACGTCATAAAGAGTCAGAAAAGATGCAGTGGGAGTGTCACGAACGATTCTACTTTTATAGTGGAATTAAATGCAACTTATGAAGTATTGACTTATGAAGTTGCATAGTGACCTTTTAAATTAGAAGTTTTTAATTGTTATTGTGCTTGCGATTGTCCGCATAGTATTTTAGATTTGATCCTTAAATACTTGGACAACTTAGTAACTGTAGCACAATACTGATGTTGCATCAGAGTCATATTAATGTATAATTTAGATTCTACAAAATATGAATGATGTTGACTATGGGAAACGATGGAGTTTGTTTGACAAACTCAATATTTCATAGCGGACTTGTTTCTTGCCTCTTAAGTGCTGGTGAGCTTTTGAAGGCCATGTGCATATGATACACATTGAGACGTGTATATGATACCGTGGATTGGCACTAGAGAAAGTGGGAGAAATTGTTAGGGTTGGTGCTCAGAGCGCCAATTCGAACCGTATTTATGTATGATTCATGAATACGAACATCCCCTTTTTTCCCATAATATCACTTACTTTATGGTTGCACCTCTTGTTTTTATATACGTATTCGATCTGATTACGATTAGATTGAAACTAAATGTGGTTTAGTGATATGTATATATTAGACAAAGGCCTGATAATATATAATGCAGTACACAGTTACAAAGTTAGTTTGTAATTGACATTGGGAAGTGTCACTGCTATATGTATATTATCAAACATAGTTCCTGGTCAAGATTTGCTAACACGGGTCGGTTAGTCAAATCCGTTGAGACCAGTACATGTCGTATATCGAGACTTGGTCCGATGGTTTATCCCAATGAACCATGAGTATGGAGAGACTCGTATAGACGTGTAGGTGTTTATAGTGTATAAACACTGAACGACTCACCGAAGATTCTTAATGGATGGTACACCAACGTCAATAAGAATCTTCTCGGGTTGAGTAACATAGTGGTCCTTTGACTTGAGACACCACTGTGGATGTATGAGACATCCTCCACACTTAGATGGCAGTCACGACACGATCTATTTAGATCAGACCTCCGCCTGTTCTTTGGGTGTGGAACGATCCTCAGGATATCCTGTGTGTGTCAAGATAGAATCCGTCAGTTCTGTGTACAGAGCATAGGTAGTCCATATATATTTAGCAGTCTGTTAAATCTGTGGCCACAGTATACTTCGGAAGTAAGTTCCGAATGTTATTTAGAGATTGGTAGTAGAGACGTCGACGAGATAATACCTATAGAGATTTGACGTTCACATCTATATCTCTGGGATTATCTGGATACCTGTGACGGAGGGATTATACGTATGCAATGACCTCGACCTGTATGATTCAGCTAGATTATCTGTGATCATCATAATCTACGGGTGGATAGATTATGGACATAAAATTGGATTTCGTGACGGATATACCTGAATCTAGAGAGTCAATAATAATGAAACATACTCGTAGAGCACTAGAGCAACATTTATGAATAATGATGATTATTTATAAATCGTTTAATCGTTAAACGAAAAATACATGCGAACGGGCCGAACCGTCATTTCCTAATTAATGTGTATTTGTCTTTAATATATGATATTATTAAATACACATTAATAAATAGTCAAATAAAGTTATTTGACATATATCATTAATATATGTATTTGAGATATTTAAAGTAAATATAATACATATATTTGATATATTTGTATTTAATTAATTATTTAATTATTTAATTGTTAAATGATTAATATAATTAAAATATAAATATATCACCAAATGATAAAGTTAGGAAGTGATTATAAGTTGCAATTGTTGACTTATACTTTAAAGGAAATGGTTGTCAAATTGATTTTGACTTCTTAAGATATTTGTTCAAAATTATTTGAAAAATGAAAATATCTTTTTTTCTTTATTTCTTGCTAAATTCGGCCATACACTTAAAATATAAGAGTTATTTTTTTTAGTTGCATTTGTTGACTTAATTAAATGTCTTTAAAGTTGTTTTTAGATATTTAACCAAGTTGATCAAATGTAAGGTGAAATGAAATTGAAATTAATTAACTTGTATTTGGTTTGGTGAATTTCGGCCAAGGCATCTTTGATACAAGTATATATTGTTTTTCATTTCATTTCATTCTTAACCTAATACACTTTAAAAGAAAACTCCATTAATGGAAACCAAGGAAGCTTGTGAGAAAGAAAGAAGAAACCAAAGAAAGCTTGATTTTTAGTAAGTTTTTCCAACTTACTATTAGAAAGGAAAATGTTCCTTAGGATCTAGGCTTTAACATATGATGTTCTTAGGTTATTTCTTTCTTTATTCCTTGTGTTTTTTGATGATGGAAGTTTTGATGAAAGTGTAGAGCATGTATGATGAAGGAAGCTTATGGCTATTGTAGTAATAAGTGTTCTTTTATGGTTTTGGAAACCTTGTTGCTAATCTAGAGTTGTTGAACCACTCTTAGATGACCTAGATTTTATCTTGAGTTGTTTCATTGTGTTGAGACTTTGATTGGATGGAAGAAAGATGATTGAAGTATTGGATTTAACCAATTTGGTCTAATTTGTCCAATTTGAAGAAATTGAAAAATTAGGGTTCATGACCAATTCCAAATTTGGGGCATTTCATATATGTTTTGTATTTGGATGTTTATATGATGCATATAAAGTTTCATGTTCATTGGATTACATCTTGATGTGTTTTGATGCATGAAATGACAAAGTGCACACTTTTGCACCAAATTGGGTGCATTCGGCCAATGAGGGAAAAATGGGGATTTTTGTTGCCCTTGGTGTTTTGATGTTTTGAACATGCTAAGTTCATCTTAGAAATTATTTAGAATCATTCAAAATTGATTTGATCAATTTCGGACTAAAATGGACAAAATACCAAGTGTAAGGGCAATTCGGTAAATTCACTTAAATATGATTTATTTGAATTCTATTCCATAATTTGATTATTGGATTATTAAATAAATATGTTTATTTAATTAATCCGAGAAAAAGTTTTGAAATCGGAAAATTTGATTTTCCACCGCTTCCGCTGCGTTACCGGATTCTGCCCCTAAAACCCCTACAGTAAGTTCATTTCCTATGTAATAGTTCAAAATGTAACCCTATTTGTAACATTGAAACATGATGCCACGAAAAACTTATCATAAGATGATTCCGCAAAGAACTCAACAATACACCATGGAGCAAGATTTGAAGATCAAAGGATGCCTTGGATTATTATTTGTACTAATTAGATAAGTATAGAAAAATAAGAGCCTGGTTAATGAAATTTGTGATGTGTATGTTTTTGGCCATTTCGGTCCTTGGAAACAGGTCGCAACGCGACGCGCACCAGCCCACGCCGCGACGCGCCAAAGTAATTTAGCTACTACCTGAACCTGAACATTATCACGTCGTGACGCTGGACATATCGTGTCACAAAGTGCTCTAGTGTCACGACGTTAAATAGGCCGCGTCACGATGCCGAGCAGACTTGACGTTTATCTCGGTTTTTTTATTAGAGAGTCGCGACACCCATTAGGGAGTCTGATCGGTGAAATTACTCACGTAACACAAGCGCACGTATCGTTCAAGTAGTATAAAATGTATCAATCCCACGAGGACTTAATACCTAGGCTATCAATTTGTGAAGCTAAATGTTTACAAGTATCTAATAGATTGATTGTTTAATTGGATGATGATTTTAAACAAAAGACAAGTAAATAAAACAATGCAAATGTAAATTAAAGGAAAATTCAATATTATTAAACTATCTAGGGTTGTGAATCCTTCCAATATCTTTTAAAGATGAAGTGGTTATCTCACGTTTGTGCAATATATTAGTTTATTAACCTGGAACACGAAAATATGAAAAAGCCTCTGTCGATGGTCAGATACAAATACCCAAATAACCCAATTAATCATATGTCTATGTTAACCAAGTTACCTGAATTCATTAAGATTAAGTTCATTGTGGCTACCCCCGCCTGAGAGGTATATGTCTATCCTATAAGGAAATCTACCTAAGGGTCACCATGCCCCGATGTGAGATCGTGAGTTATTGAGTCTAAGGCTGAAACCTAAAATTCCTTCGTCAAGTTTATTTTAAATTTACTAGATCAATCTTATTAATGGCCAGTTAACAAAAAGTATTAAGCTTAAGACTTAATAAATAAACCTTTATATTACCTAAGTCATAAAATAACCCCTTATAAACCGGTGATATTGGAATTCATCACAACCCCAGATATGATATTTAGTTACAACATATATCTAGGACTAGTAAAGACATAAATAAAGTAAATGACATAAATTAAAGCAATAAAGAAAATGTTGGGGTTAGAGGATCCACTTTTATTACTTCTATTTTAGATATCTCCCTTATTATAATTGTTGGGGTTGGTGCTCAGAGCGCCAATTCCCGGTTGTATTTCTTTATGAATACTTCTGTAAAACGTTATTATTATGAATAATATATGTAGTTTCTATAATATAATGTATCTTTTAATATGGTAAAGACGTAATGACCTTGGAATGACTAGTCATGATGCTGTTGCAAAAGCGTCACAACTGACATTGAGTTGTATCATAACGTTGTCATTCTCAGACAGTTCCTGGTCAAGGTTTACACTATTTGGTCAGTATAGTAAACCCGTTGAGACCGGTACATGTCCTATACTGGAATATATGATTCCAATGGTTTCTCAATGAACCATAAGTCTTGGAGACTAGTATAGACGTGTAGGTGTTTATAGCGGATAAACACTGAACGACTCACCGAAGATTCTTAATGGATGGTACACCAACGTCAATAAGAATCTTATCAGGTTGAGTATCACTTGTGATTCTTCGACTTGAGATACCTGTAACATCCCGCCTAAGCCAGGATGCTACCGGTAGGAGATAGGCTAATCCTGCCTCTATAAGCCTCTGACTCTTGAAGAAAATTCGACATGAGCTCTACTAAAAGTCATGCATCCTGGATCAAAGTCCAGCATCTCAATACAACCTATAGGGCCTAACACACGGTCTAACACACAGACTATCGGTCCGCAAATGTCCGAATGTATTAGCTTAAGTGGTTGGCTGGATCTTATACCTTTTTCCAGTAAAATGTCTCTTGGTCATCTTTCCTTCTAAACAAGATTCACAAACAGGTAAAGTTCCGAGATTTAACTAGTTTAAGGCTCTGTTCTTTATCAACCCATCTATCCGGTCAAGGCTGATATGACCAAGTCTAAGATGCCAGAGATATATGTCATCATGAGAAATCTTTTGCCGTTTTGTTTTAGGTTTCTCAACCTTAAATATTTCAGTGTTGAGCAGTGATCTATGTGTTAACGGTCTTAACACATACAAGTTATTTTATGAGTTTCTTGTGTATATGGTTAATCCATTTCTACCAATAATAATCAAATTACTATTAAAAGAAATTGAAAAATCATCATCCAAAAGTTTGGAAACAGAAATCAAATTCCTGCGAAAACTGTTGGGTTCTAATGAACAAACCAAGATCATATTAAAGCATAAAATCATGTGAATACGTAATGAAGTATAGCGGAAATATACTCACAATACTCGGTTGGATGGATGTGTAGAGTTCAAAATTTTTGCTTCCTTTGAAGTTACTCCAAGCTCCTCCAATGTTGAGTGTCAAGCTCCAAGCATTGAAGAATGGATTCCAAACTCTTGGGAAAGATTTCTCTATCACCTTTGTATGATCTTTGATGTGCTAGCAATGGAGAAATTTGCAACAAAATTCACCTTGTTCTTCTTGTAACTCTCGGCCAAGCCAAGATTTGGAGAGGGAGAGCTATTTTCACGCCAATGAGAGAGAGAGGAAAAAGTGAAAATGTGTTGATTTGTTATTTTAATTTCCAAAATCAAAAGCCATATACCAAAATCAAAGTTTGGTAAAAGTCATCACCAAATCAAGCTTGAGTGTTTTAGAAGTCATCACCAAAATCTTCACTAACTTCCATCACCAAAAAGTGATGAGATGGAAAGTGATGTGACTTGTGATGTGACTTGTGGGCCCCACTTTAATTCAAAATCTGAGTGGGCCCGCAAACACATTCCGGGCTCGGGTTCGTTAATTCAGAATTAACGAACTTTCCGTTGCGACTTAATTAAATCAAATTGAATTAAATAAGAATGCCTCGTAAAATTATTATTAAAGTCGCTCACGAATTAATTCTAAATTAATTCGTTTGCCCGAATTAAAATCCAATTTTAATTCCGTTATGAAATCTAATTTCATATAATATATCGAATATATTATTTAATCGATTAATTCCAAATTAATCGCTCTCTCTCTTCTAATAGAATTTTATCCCAGATAAAATCTTTTCGCAATTAATCCTAGATTAATTTTCTCTCTCTTATTATTAATCCTAGATTAATTATGTTCGAGTCATACTTCATCGGTGAATCTTCGGGAAGCAACCCATGAGATCCCTGGATATGTTGGTAGTAAATCCGGTCGTCGGACTATCCGAACATGTGTGTACCTCATAAATAGTGATGCTATGGGTCATAATTGTCCAACAATCTCCCACTTGGCCTATAGCCAGTCACTCAAGCTTCTAATACCTGAACTATGTACATGTCGCTCAAACTTTTGCTGAGGAATAGCTTTCGTCAGCGGATCTACAAAGTTGTCCTATGATGCGACCTTCTCGATCTTCACATCGCCACGATGTATGATCTCACGAATCAGATGGAAACGTCGAAGAACATGCTTGGATCGTTGATGAGATCGCGGTTCCTTAGCCTACGATATAGCCCCGTTATTGTCACAATACAATGGAACGGGCTCAGCTGCTAACGGAACTACTCCTAATCCAATTAGGAATTTACGGATCCGAACTGCCTCTTTTGCTGCTTCAGCTGCAGCAATATATTCCGCTTCTGTTGTTGAATCGGCAACAGTCTATTGCTTGGAAGATTTCCAGCTTACTACTCCGTTGTTCAAACAAAATATGTACCCAGATTGTGACTTACAGTCGTCTTTATCGATTTGGAAACTTACATCGGTAAACCCAGTTACCTCAAGTTCTTCATCTTCATAGATTAAGAAAGCATCATTAGTTCGTCTAAGATACTTAAGGATGTTCTTAACCGCCATCCAATGACCATCACCCGGATCGGCCTGATAGCGACTACACATGCTCAAAGCATAGGAGACATCAGGTCGCGTACATATCATGGCATACATGATCGATCCGATTGCCGAGGTGAACGGGATCCGACTCATATTGTCTCTCTCATCTTGAGTTTTAGGACATATGTCCTTAGATAGAGTGACGCCATGTGACACTGGCAACAGTCCCCTATTAGACTGTTCCATGTTGAATCTCTTCAACACTTTGTCAATATATGTGCTCTGGGAGAGTCAAAGCAGCTTTCTAGATCTATCCCGGTAGATCTTTATTCCTAGAATAAATGCTGCTTCTCTCAGATCTTTCATGGAGAATTTTAATGAAAGCCAAGCTTTCACCGATTGTAGCATAGGAATGTCATTGCCTATAAGCAATACATCATCAACGTAAAGGACAATGAATGTCAGTGCGCTCCCACTAACATTCTTATATACACAAGAATCATCCTCGTTTTGAACGAAATCGTATTCTTTTATGATTTCATCAAAACGTTGGTTCTAAGAACGTGATGCTTGCTTCAATCCATAAATGGATCGATTTAACTTGCAAACCTTGTTTGCAAGTTTTGGTATGAAAAAACTGTCAGGCTATTGCATATAAACATCCACCAAAAGGTTTCCGTTAAGGAAAGCCATTTTGATGTCCATCTGCCATATTTCATAATCGAAATATGCAGCAATAGCAAGCATTTTCCGAATGGATTTAATCATGGCAACATATGAAAAAGTTTCATCGTAATCGACACCATGTCGTTGACGATACCCTCTCGCTACATTTGTATGTTGCCATCAATGTCAGTCTTCTTCTTGAAGACCCATTTACAACCAATAGGCTTTACGCCTTCAGGTGCATCAACCAGTGTCCAAAATTGGTTGGTGTACATGGAATCCATTTCGGACTTCATGGCATCTTGCCATAAACCGGAGTCGATACCTTGTATCGTTTCCTCATACGTAGCCGGTTCGTCTTCCTCAATAAGATTAATATCTACATGAGGTGAGATCAGAAACCCAGACCTCTCAGGTTGTTTTTTGACTCTCTCCGATCTACACGGTTCTTGTATATTTCATACGGAGTCTGTTGAACAGACTTTGACGGAACCTTATTCAAAATAAGTATTGCAATGTTCAATGCATATCCCCAGAAGGAAATAGGTAGCTCTGTGTGACTCATCATCGACCTTACCATGTCTAACAAAGTTCGATTTTTCTGTTCGGACACACCGTTTATTTACGGTGTTCCGGGAGGAGTCCACTGTGAAATAATACCATATTCTTTCAAGTAATCAAGAAACTCATTGCTCAAGTATTCTCCACCACGGTCCGATCGTAATGTTTTAATACTTTTACCGGTCTGTTTTTCTACTTCGTGTCGAAACTCTTTGAATTTCTTAAAGGTTTCTGACTTGTGTCTCATAAGATACACATAACTATAACGCGATGCATCATCCGTAAAGGTTACGAAGTATTCATATCCACCTCTAGCCTGGCTAGACATGGGCCCACATACATCACTATGAATGAGGGCTAATAGTTCGGTAACACGTGCACCTTTACCGCTAAAAGGTGTTTTAGGCATTTTGCCTAATAAACAAGATTCACAGACGTCATATGAATTTGGATCAAATCCGTCCAAGTACCCACTCTTCGAAAGTGTGGATATGCAAGTCTTGTTAATGTGTCCCAGACGATAATGCCACATATAAGTTTCATTTTTGTTACTTAGTTTAAGCCTTTTGTTTGTTACATTATATGTTTGAGATTGATTTATATTCAAAATATAAAGACCATTATTCACATCAGCACTGCATATCTCCATATCATTTTTATACATAAAAGACCCAATGTTTCTAAAAACAAAAGTATAGCCACATTGGGCCAATAAAGATACAGATATAATATTCCTAGTCAAACTAGGTACATAATAACAGTTTGAAAGGTTTAGAACATGCCCCGAGGGCGGTTCCAAAATATAAGTCCAACGGCGACTCTTGTCCCATTTCAAACGCGGAGGTCAATCTCTTCTGAGGCCAGTCTCCTGCTAATCCGTAGATCCTGCACATCAGTACATATATGAGTACCACAACCAGAATCAAAAATTCAATTTTTAAAACTAGAAGTAGACATGTTTATTTCTATAACAAACATACATGAAGTCGGTGCCTTGCCCGCTTTGATTTCCTTCATGTGCGCCTTGTACTCACGTAAGTCAAGCTTCCAGGGTTTGCCACACTGCAGGCATACATCTTGGGATTTGTCCTTAGCCTTCCCAGAAGACTTTGACGATTTGGCCTTGCCCTTCTTCTTCTTCTTCTTCTTCTTCTTTTTTACACCTCCAGTTGCCTTGGGCCAAGCCCTCGGAGACCGAGATGTTGAAGTGAAGTGTGCCTCGCACTTTTTGCCCTTCAATATCTCTTTTTCTGCTTCACGCAGCATTGCCATCAACTCTCCAGGAGTATGGTCTTGGTTCATCATATTGTAGTTCATGATGAACCCGCTCTAGCTGTCAAGAAGAGACTGCAAGATCAAATCTATAGAAGTCTCAGCCTCAAAGGTTATGCCTAGCTGACCCAGCTGTTCAATGTCAACAATCATCTGTGACACATGGTGCTCAACAGATGTACCCTCTGACATTCGAGAGCGAAAGAGCTTTTTCTGCAATTTATACCTTTGCGATCTAAGGCTAGATCGATAAAGGTCCTTCAATTTTTCCATCATAGTATAGGGATCCAATCCCTTATTTTGGCGACGAAATTGAGGGGTCATCGCAGCGACCATGACGGATTGAGAAGTTGAGTTGTCATCGCTATGAGTCTTCCAAAACTCAAGCTCAAGCGGCTGCTCATTTCCGGGCTTAGGCCCGAGAGGTCTCTCTATCGTATAGAGCATCCTCTCAGCCCCTAGGACAATCATGAGGTTCATATCCCAGTCAGGAAAGTTCGCGCCATTAAAGAAATTTTCGCCCATGATAATGTCTCTAACTCCGATCTTTCCAGTCAACTTAATTGCAATAGTTAAACTATTCAATTAACGATATTTGGGTACAGTCCAACTGTTACAAAAAAAATAATAAAATATTAGTCCAACTAATAAATATATAAAATTGACGAAATTATTTGAAAGCGCGTATTGGCAAGTATTTGAACGAAATTACAAATCAATACTAGCCTCCCACTATTTTTCGGCGAGCCTCTAACCCTCTGTTGAGTACTCGGGAAACCTTGTTTCCTAGTGGGCTAGGATCCCGTTAAATAACACACAACCTTGACTTTGGAAAACAAGCTGTATGATATTTAACTAGGTAGATCTCTAAGATCAATTGGATCTCATCCAATTCATAGATCCTGTAGGTGGACCTCCAAGTCCGAAAGATATATACAATATATATGCCTATATATCCAATATATTTTCCTAACCTTTTTCCTCTGAATCAACTAAGCCTTGGCTTTGGCTCAACAAGCTTAATGATTCCAGTTAAGCAGGACCCATTGACTTTGGAAAGCTTCGTAATCGATGTCGATGAACAAGAAGTGATCTTGACTTTGGCCAACAAATCACAACTTGGGCAAGACATACGATATGGAACAAAGCCTTCATGATTCAAACACATCTGCGATGGACAAAGGTCTTGACTTTGGCCAACAAACCAATGCCAATCTTAGATCTTGAGAATGAATCATTCAATGGAAGGAAAACGCTTAATATTTGATTGAGGGTTTTTCGCGTAATTGGCAACCAATTAATTATCTTTGATTAGGTTTCATCATACACCCTTAAGCATGCATTCTAAAAGCATAATAAGGTGCGATAAATAAATTAATAATGATATGCGGATGGATATCTCACAAATTGTTCCTAGAACAAATCACCTAATTTTCTCTCCCCGGCTAGCACTATTCTAACTTCTACCCAATTACATAATACAATAAAGAAACCTCATTAACATTGAGGGGAATTGGTGAGAAGAGAATTACAAAGAATCGAGAGATAAAGGCTGGACACGCAGGTCCAATTTAATAAATTCTAAATTTATTACAATAATTTCCAAAATTGCCCTCACCCATCTAATATCCATCCGATATACATTATTCATACAATACATTAATGTATTCACATAAAACATGTTATTCAATCAATCTAATCCAATTAATTAATCTTTGAATTAAGCGATCATCCAATGTTCAAACAACGATTTGATTTGCGCGAGTCCAACCTTTTTTAAGAATAAGTACTCCAAGTGCGTATTCTTGAATTATATCGAACTATAATTTTAAATCCAATTTATTTTGTATTCAATAATAATTCATTATTTAATTCCAAATTAAATAATTACACTTTTAATGTGCCTTTACGACTTAGATTCTAAATCTAATCTTAATGGGTCTCAAAGCCCAATTAACATCCAATGTCAATTTAATTAAAGTCCAATGGGCTTTCAATTAATTTATTAAGGCATGGACTTTGGCAACCAAAGCCCAATAAGGAATCACCATTTGCCACAAAATTAATTTTGGCCCATTAGGCCCAATTAATTATTTAAAGGCCCATTTATTATATTTGGACTTACTGGAATGGTTTTAGGCCCAATTTGGATCCAATCCAATTGTCCCCAACCAACTTGGCCCAACCAAACCCATTAGGCCCAAATACAATAATTTTAGCCCAATTCCAAATTAAGCCTAAATTAATTAAATTCTAATATTCCAAATTTCACAATTTAATTAATTAAAGTGTATAGCCATAATTAATTATTTAAATTAACATTTCCAAAATACCAATTTACATAATTAATCATGCTTTATTATTATCAATATATGTCCAACATTACTGAAACCAAATCAAGTCATTAACATGCTTACTCATTTTCGGCAGTTAGGGATTTTTTTCATTAATTTTGATTTCAATCCAATTAAATCACAAATCAATTTATCCATTCATTTTAAACTCATCCAATGGTTTAAAAAATTAAAATCACCATGTGCTTAGGGTACCTCATGTCATTCGGCCAAGCCTAATAATTTGGGGAAAATTAATCCAATTAAATTTTCACAAAATTGATCATGCATAACTCTAAGTTAACATTATCTAAGCATACTCAAACAAACAATTTGATTAAATCATGCTCAAATCAAAAATACCCAAATTTTAGATTAATAACCCTAATTCAATTTCATGCTTAAATAGGCTCATGATACCATCGTTGGGTTCTAATGAACAAACCAAGATCATATTAAAGCATAAAATCATGTGAATACGTAATGAAGTATAGCGGAAATATACTCACAATACTCGGTTGGATGGATGTGTAGAGTTCAAAATTTTTGCTTCATTTGAAGTTGCTCCAAGCTCCTACAATGTTGAGTGTCAAGATCCAAGCTTTGAAAAATGGCTTCCAAACTCTTGGGAAAGGTTTCCCTATCACCTTTGTATGATCTTTGATGTGCTAGCAATGGAGAAATTTGTAACAAAATTCCCCTTGTTCTTCTTGTAACTCTCGGCCAAGCCAAGATTTGGAGAGGGATAGCTCTTTTCACGCCAATGAGAGAGAGAGGAAAAAGTGAAAATGTGTTGACTTGTTATTTTAATTTCCAAAATCAAAAGCCATATACCAAAATCAAAGTTTGGTAAAAGTCATCACCAAATCAAGCTTGAGTGTTTTAGAAGTCATCACCAAAATCTTCACTAACGTCCATCACCAAAAAGTGATGAGATGACAAGTGATGTGACTTGGGATGTGACTTATGGGCCCCACTTTAATTCAAAATTCGAGTGGGCCCGCAAACACATTCCGGGCTCGGGTTCGTTAATTCCGAATTAATGAACTTTTCGTTGCGACTTAATTAAATCAAATTTAATTAAATAATAATGCATCATAAAATTATTATTAAAGTAGCTCGCGAATTAATTCTAAATTAATTTGTTTGCCCGAATTAAAATCCAATTTTAATTTCGTTATGAAATCTAATTTCATATAATATATCGAATATATTATTTAATCGATTAATTCCAAATTAATCGCTCTCTCTCTTCTAATAGTATTTTATTTCAGATAAAATCTTTCCGCAATTAATCCTAGATTAATTTTTTCTCTCTTATAATTAATCCTAGATTAATTATGTTCGAGTCATACGTCATCGGTGAATCTTCGGGAAGCGACCCATGAGATCCCTGGATATGTTGGTAGTAAATCCGATTGTCGGACTATCCGAACACGTGCGTACCTAGTACCCCATTCTTACCGATTTACGAGACATGGTTGGCTTCTAGCAAAGCGACGTGCCTACTCAATTCTCCAAAAATATTCTTTAAGGAATATATAATCTATAACAGGCGTAGTATACGTAGTATTGCGTATTGCGATCCAGTATCAGATGTCACATGCAAGGCCTGGGGTTGGAATAATGTCTGCCCCGTACGAAGCATATATCGGATCACAAGCAACTAGTCTCTATAATCGGATAATCATGACCTTGTCATATTTTCCCGATAGTTGCAACATAATAGAGAACCAATTTTGTATCCCTGCGTGATCACATCTCCATATGACTGAAGTGATACTTCCATCTTGACATCGCACCCAATACACTACGATTCTCAATAAACCTAGAAGAGGCGTACACAGAACCTGTTAAAGTCCCGGACGAACAAAACCAAAGCGTATTGATTGTCGCAAGTACTAGCGATGCAAGTCTCAGGTTAAGACCAAATACAACTACCCTGAATCGGATTCCCATAGACACATAGTCATACTACCAATGAGATTCCGAGGGGTCTATCCAGATCGAAGCTGTTTCCGTACCATAGGCAAACACATCCTCCTATCACACTTGCATAAGTATCCAATACTTAAATATATGAGAACTATATTGTTACGCTTCCATAACATGCACAAGTGCAATACTAGTCTATTCTGCATTATCGATGTCCAGTCTCGATAATACTACGACTAGGGATATTTAATGATTAAACGTTTTGTGGATTGATATTGTCTCATATCTTATAATTCAGAACTAATCATAAGGACTTTTATCATTTATATATTCAAGTAATCTAATTACAAAATGATAAAATAGCAATTTCCATTGTCACATAGTTAATTTGTACAAAAACCACATTGTCTTTTACAAATAGTGACGCTATGGGTCATAATTGTCCAACAAAAACCAGTAATGAATAACATATTGGTCAAATTTAAATAACTATTATTCATAAAATTTAAACTGGAAACTCTCACTACACTTGCTGAAACGACATCCTCTGTCCCGACCCTCATAGTGTAGTCACCTTCAGCAAGGTCTCACCATGAGTCAAGTAGCTGCAAAGAAGAACAAACACGGTTAGTGGCTCCAGAATCAACAATCCATGCAGATTTATCATCCTTCACTAATAGAGATTCGATAACAAGTAAATCGTATTTACCTGTAGCCTTTTTCCCTTTTGCTCGGTAAGGTATTGAAGACTGTTGGGTTTTCTAGGTCCAACCAATATCATATTAAGCGATGAAAAGTGTGAATACATCAAAGTAAAGTTGCGGAAATACTCACTTTGATCGGCTTTGCGATGGGATGAACACACAAATTTCTTGCTCCCTTAAAGCTCTCGACCATGCCTCCATTTGTGAGCTCATTGTTTCGGCCAAGCCCCCATTTGTGTGCTCCAAGCTCCAAGCTTTGTGAATGGATTCCATGCTCATGAATGGGTTTCCCTATCACCTTTATAGGACTCCTTTAGTGTGCTAGCACTTGGAAATTTTGCCACAAAATTTCCCTAAAGCTTCTTGTTACTCTCGGCAATGGAAGAAAAATGGAGAGGAAAAAATGGTTTCAAAAACCGTGAGGTGGAGAGGAGAGAAGATGAAGTGTGTTGGTTGTTTTTGATTTCAAAAAACAAATACAAAAAATCAATTACCAAATTCAAAAAAGGTACAAGGCATTAAAGCCTTCCAACAACTCACATCACTCACAAAAGTGACATCCATCACATCACTCAAAGTTGATGTGACTTATATCACAAGAATGACTAATGATGTGACGCGTGATGTGACTTGTGGGCCCTACTTGATACAAAGTCCGAGTGGGCCCGCAAACACTTCCGGGCTCGGCTTCGCTAATTCCGAATTAATGAATTTTCCGTTGCGACGTAATTAAATCAAATTTAATTAAATAATTATGCGTAGCAAAATTACTATTCACGTCGCTAGCGAATTAATTCTAAATTAATTCATTCGCCCGAATTGAAATCCATTTTTAATTCCGCGTCGAAATCTAATTTCGTTTAATATATCGAATATATTATTTTACCTATTAATTCCAAATTAATCGTTCTCTCTTTAATTAGTATTTTATCCCAGATAAAATATCTCCGTAATTAATCCTAGATTAATTTTCTCTCTCTACTAATTAATCCCAGATTAATTATGTGCGAGTCATACGTCATCGGTGAATCTTCGGGAAGCGACCTATGAGATCCCCGGATATGTTGACGGTAAATCCGGTCGTCGGACTATCCGAACACGTACGTACCTAGTACTACGTTTTTATCGATGGACAAATTAGACCAAATACATTAAATCAATTACTTCAATCATCATTATTCCATCCAATTCAAGTCTCAACACAATGAAACAACTCAAGATCAAATCTAGGTCATTTAAGAGTGGGTCAACAACTCTAGATTAGCAACATGGTTTCCAAAACCTTAAAAGATTAGTTACAACTACAATAGTCACAACACTTCCTTCATTACACATGCTTCACACTTCTCCAAAACTTCCATCATCAAAAACCACAAGAAACAAGAAAGAAACATCCTAAGAATATCATATATTAAAGCCTAGAACCTAAGGAACATATCCTTACTAATAGCAAGTTTGAAAAACTTACTAAAAATCCAAGCTTTTGATGTTTTAGCCTTTCTTCTCACAAAGTTCCTTTAGCTTCTTCAATGGAGTTTATTTTGATAAAGTGTATTAGGTTAACTTTATTATGAAATGAAAAACAATTTATATCTTCACCAAAGGCCTATGGCCGAATTTCATCAAATGAAATTCAATAAATGTAATTTGATTTTTCATTTCACTTTAATGTTGTCAACTTGCACAAATATCTCATAAACACCTTTATTAGATATTTACCTTAGTCAACAAATGCAACTATCATCATTAACTTTAAATATCCTAACATAAGTATTTATATTTTAATTAATTTAATCATTTAACAATTAAATAATTAATTAATTAATCAAATACAAATATATTAAATATATGTATAATATTTACATTAAATATTAAAAAACATATATTCATTTAGGATATAAGTCAAATAACTCATTTTGACTATTAATTAATGTGTATTTAAATTATCAAGTATTAAATGTAAATACACAATAATTAAGCAAATGACTATCTAGTCTCTTTAGCATGTATCTTGCGTTTAACTATTAAACGACTTTATAAATAATCAATATTATTTATTAATGTTGCTCTAGTGCTCTACGAGTATGTTTCATTATTGAGACTCTCTAGGTTCAGGTATATCCGTCACGAAATCAAATTTCATGTCCATAATCTATCCACCCGTAGATTATGACGATCACGGATAATCTCGCTGAACCATACAGGTCGAGGTCATGGCAAATGTATAATTCCTCCGTCACAGGTATCCGGATAATCCCAGAGATATAGATGTAAACGTCAAATCTCTATCGGGATTATCCAGTCGACTATTCCATTAGCAATCTCAAAAAGAATGTTTAGAACTAGCTTCTAAACTTACCACGGGCCCATGGTTTTATCTGATTGCTAATCATATGGACTACCTATGCTCTGGTACACAGAACTGACGGATCCTATCTTGATACACATAGGACACCCTGAGGATCTATCTACACCCAACGAACAGGCAGAGGTCTGATCTAAATAGATCGGTGACGTGACTGCCGTCTAAGTGTATTGACTGTCGCAATACACTACGATTCTCAATATACCCAGAAGAGGCGTACACAGAACCTATTAAAGCCCTGGATGACCAAAACCAAAGTATATTGACTGTCGCAAGTATTAGCGATGTAAGTCTCAGGTTAAGACCAAATACACCTACCCTGATTCGGACTTCCATAGACACATAGTCATACTATCAATGGAATTCCGAGGGGTCTATCTAGTGCGAAGCTGTTTCCGTACCATCGGTAAACCAACCTCCTATCACACTTGCATGAGTATCCAATACCCAATATATGAGAACTATGCCGTTATGCTCCCATAACGCGCACAAGTGCAATACTAGTATATTCCGCATTATCGATGTCCAATCGATCGATACTACGACTAGGGATATTTTAATGATTAAACCTTCATGGATTTTACTGTCTCATATCTTATTAATCTGGAACTAATCATATGGACTTTTATCATTTATATATCCCGGTAATCTAATTACAAATGATAAAAGAGCAATTTCCTATGTCACATAGTTAATTTGTACAACAACACCATGTTCTGTATAAATAGTGATGCTATGGGTCATAATTGTCCAACAATCTCCCACTTGGCCTATAGCCAATCACTCAAATGTCCTACACCTGAACTATGTACTGTTCGCTCAAACTTCTACTGAGAAACTGCTTTCGTCAGTTGATTTGCAAAGTCATCATCTGATGCGATTTATTCGATCATCACATCGTCACGATGTATGATCCGAACGAATCATATGAATAGTTGAAGTATATACTTGGATCGTTGATGAGACCATTAATTCTTTAGCCTGTGCTGTAGCCTAGCTCAGCTGCTAACAGAACTATTCCTAATCTAATTAGGATTATTAAGATCCAAAGTGCTTCTATTGCTGCCTCAGCTGCAACAATATTCCTCTTTTGTTGTTTATTCGGCAACAGTAACTTGCTTGGAAGATTTCCAGCTCACTGTTCCGTTATTCAAACTGTATTGTACCTTTATTACGACTTATAGTCATTATTGTCGGTTTGGAAACTTACAGTAGTGAACCCAGTCACTTTAAGTTCTCCTTCTCCATAAGTTAAGAAAGCATCCTTAGTTCATCTAAGATACTTAAGGATGTTCTTAACATCAATCCAGTGACTATCACTTGGATTGGCCTGATTGTGACTCCATATGCTCAAAGCATATGAGACATCAGGTCGCGTACATTTATTTCAATGTACGAGTACTCAGAGAGTGTCAACAACTTTTAGATCTATCCCAGTAGATCCTTATTCCAAGAATAAAGGTTGTCTCTCCCAAGAATTCTACAGAGAATTTTCATGAAAGCCAAGCTTTCATCGATTGTATTATGGGAATGTCATTTCCAAGAAATGATATATCATCATTATGTAGGACAATCATTGTCAGTGCGCTCCCACTAACCTTCTTATATACACAAGAATCATTTTTGTTTTTGAATTAAATCAAATACCATTATGATTACATCAAAACTATAGTTCCAAGAATGCAATACTTGCTTTAATCCATTAATGGATCAATTTAACTTGCAAACCTTATTTTCTTGTTTTGGTATGACAAAACCGTCAGGATGTTGTAATCATCCTCCAAAAGATTTCCGTTTAAGGAAAGCGATTTTGACGTTCAGCTGCCATATTTCATAAATGAAACATGCAGCATTAGCAAGCATTATCCAAATGGATTTAACCATGGCAACAGGTAAAAGGTTTCGTCGTAATCGACATAATGTTGATAATGATACCTTTTCGTTACAAGCCTAGCTTTCACCGTTGGTATGTTGCCATCCATGTTTGTCTTCCTTGAAAACTCATATTGTACCAATAGGCACAATGCCTTCCGGTACATCAACCAGTGTCCAAACTTGGTTGGTATACATGTAATCCATTTCAGACTTCATGGCACTTTACCATAATAGGGAGTCGATACCTTGTATCACTTCCTCATACGTAGTCGGTTTGTCTTCCTCAATAAGATTGATATCTACTTGAGGTGAGATCAGAAACCCATACCTCCCAGGTTATTTTCTGACTCTCTCCGACTTGCGCGGTTCTTGTGTATTTGAAGATTGTGGTACAGTTTCATCCCTGATGAACTGTTTGTGTTCCATTAAGACTCGATGCCAGGAACAGTTTTACTCTGATTTTCATCGAGTTTTACTTTCCTCCCACTTACCACTGCATATAGGTATTCCTCTTAGGAAAATCGCATGGAGAGCAACAATTAAATTGTTCTCTTGTGAGTTGTATAAGTACTATACTTTGGTTTCCCTAGGATAACCTACAAATTGGCACTTATCCAATTTGAGTTTTAGTTTGGTATCATCCAAACATATGCCCAGCATTCCCAAATCTTTAGGAATGAAAAAACCCGGTTTCTTTCCTGTTCATATCTAATATGAAGTCTGTCTAACAGATTTTTCATGGAACCTTATTCAAAATAAGTATTGCACTGTTTAATGCGTATCCCTAGAAGGAAAATGGTAGCTTAGAGCGACTCATAATTAACCTTAGTATGTCCAACAAGGTTTGGTTTCTCCGTTTTGACACACCGCTCAATTGAGGTTTTCCGGGAGGAGTCCACTGTGAAAGAATATTATACTCTTTCAGGTAATTGAGAAACTTATTGCTTAAGTATTTTCATCACGGTCTAACCGCAATAGTTTAATACTTTAGCCGATCTGTCTGTCTACTTCGTGTTGAAACTCTTTGAATTTATCAAAAGTTTCCGATTTGTGTTCCAAAAGAAACACATAACCATAACGCGATGCCACATCCATAAAGGTTACGAAGTGTTCATATCCATATCTAGCCTAGCTAGACATGGGCCCACTTACGTCACTATGAACGAGGGCTAACAGATCGATGGCACTTGTACTTTTACCAAGTAAAAGGTGTTTTAGGCACTTTGCCTAATAAACTAGATTCATAGACATTATTTGAATAAAATCAAATCCGTCCTAGTACCCACTTTTCGAAAGTGTGGATATACGAGTCTTGTTTAATGTGTCCCAGACAACAATGCCACAAATAAGTCTCATCTGATTAATTCAGTTTGAGCTATTTGTTTGTCATGTCATATGGTTGAGATTCATTTATATTCAAAATATAAATACTGTTATTCACATCTAATGTGTTTATCTCAATATCATCTTTATGAAATGAAACACTTTAGTGTTCTAGAATATAAAGGTATACCCGCAACGAGTTATACTATGATATAGAGATAATGTTTCTAGTCAAACTAGTTACATTTTAACAGTTTCCTAATTTAAGTACACACCCAAAGGGTAGTTCCTAAACTTAGGTTTCTACGGTTAAAACAGCGACTCTCGTCCTGTTTCCGACTCGCAGATAGATCTCAACTAAAGTCAGTATCCTGCTAATCAGCAGATTCTGCACATCAGTACATATTTATGTACGATACTTAGTATCAAAATCCAATTTTGAAACTAATAGCGAACATGGTTATGACAATCATACTTGAAGTAGGAGCCTTGCCCCTCTTCACTTCCTTCATGTATGCCTTGTCCATACAACAGTCACGCATCCAGTGACCCCGTTTGCCACAGTTTAGGCATACATCTTGGGATATTGCATTTGTCTTCCTAGAAGACTGTGATGATTTTGCCTTTGCCCCCTTGTTAGAAGCTCTGGCTCTGCCTCATTGAGCATAGCCATCAACTCTCCAAGAGTTTACTCTTGGTTCACAATGAACCTGCCCCAGCTTTCGGGTAGAGACTATAAGATCAAATCTTTTGTAGTCTCGGCCACATAGGTAATGCCCAGCTAACCTAGCTGATTGATGTCAGCAATCATCTACGACACCTAGTGCTCGACAGATGTACCATCTGACATACGCGGGCGAAAGAGCTTCTTTTGCAATTTGTACTTCTAAGATCTAAGAATAGATCTATGAAGATCTTTAATTTCATCATCATCGTACAATGATCTAATCCTTAAATTTGACGATGGAATTAAAGTGTTATTGCGGTAAGCATAAAGGATTGAGTACTAAAGTTATCATCACATGAATCTTCCAAAGATCATGTTCTACTATTTGCTCAACTCCGGGCTTAGGCCCGAGAGGTTTCTCTATCAAATAGAGTAACTTCTCAATTCCCAGGACTATCCTGAGGTTCTATTCCCAATTTGAAAATTAAAGTCGTTTAAAGACATTTTCACCCAGGTTTATGTTTTAAACGCTAATCTTTCAGTAATCTTGATTTCAATAGTCCAACTATCCAATCAACGATTTCGGGTACAATTAAATATAATGATTACTATAGTCTAACTATATAATCAACTATAATTTGATTGGTTAAATTCAAATATATTGATTACTATAATCCAATTATATAATCAACTATTATTTGAAGTAGTTTGAATACCGTCCAACTGTTTAATTAAAACAACGATTAAATATTAGAGTAATGACGAAAAATTGAAATGAGCGCGTATTTGGCAAGTATCTAAACGAAATTACAAATTTAATACTTGCCTCCCACTATTTTTCGGCGAGCCTCTAACCCTCTGTTGAGTACTCGGGAAACCTTGTTTCCTAGTGGGCTAGGATCCCGTTAAATAACATATAACCTTGACTTTGGCCAACAAGCTGTATGATATTTAACTAGGTAGATCTCTAAGATCAATTGGATCTCACCCAATTCCTAGATCCAGTAGGTGGACATCCAAGTCCAAAACATATATCCAATATATGCCAATATATCCAATATATTTCCTAACCTTTTTCCTATGAATCAATTAAGCCTTGGCTTTGGCACAACAAACTTAATTATTCCAGTTAAGCGGGACCCATTGACCTTGGAAAGATTCGTAATCGATGTCGATGGACAAGAAGTGATCTTGACTTTGGCCAACAAATCACAACTTGGACAAGACATGCGATATGGAACAAAGCCTTCATGATTCAAACACATCCGCAATGGACAAAGGCCTTGACTTTAGCCAACAAACCAGTGCCAATCTTGGATCTGGAGAATTAATCACTCAATGGAAGGAAAAACGCTTAATATTTGTTGAAGGTTTTTCCCATAATTGGCAACCAATTAATTATCTTTGATTAGGTATCATCATACACCCTTAAGCATGCATTCTAAAAGCATAATAAGGCATGGTAAATAAATTAATAATGATATGCGGATGGATATTTAAAATATTTTGTTCCTAGAACAAATCTCTCCATTTCTTCTCTCTCGCTAGCACAAATCTTACTTCTACCCAATTGCATAACACTTCTAAAGAAACCTCATTTACATTGAGGGGAATAGGTGAGAAGAGAAATACAAAGAGTCAAGAGGTAATAGGCTGGACACGTAGGTCCAATTTAATAAATTCTAAATTTATTACAACAATTTCCAAAATTGCCCTCACCCATCTAATATCCATCCGATATACATTATTCATACATCACATCCATGTATTCACACAAAGCATCTTATCAATCAATCTAATCCAATTAATTAATCTGAAATTAATGACCATCCAATGTTCAAACAATGATTTGATTTGCGCGAGTCAAACTCATTTTAAGAATAAGTACTCAAAGTACGAATTCTTGAATTATATCAAACTACAATATTAAATCCAATTTAATTTGTATTTAATACTAATTCTTTATTTAATTCCAAATTAAATAATTACACTTTATTAATGAGCTTTTGCGACTTAGATTCTAAATCTAATCTAAACGGGTCTCAAAGCCCAATTAACATCCAATGTCAATTTAATTAAAGTCCAATGGGCTTTCAATTAATTTACAAGGCATGGACTTTGGCAACCAAAGCCCAATAAGGAATCACCCTTTTGCCAAAAATTAATTTAGGCCCATTAGGCCCAATTAAAATTTTAAAAGGTCCATTATATTATATTTGGACTTTATGGATATGATTTTAGGCCCAATTGGATCCAACCAATTAACCTAAACCAAACTTGGCCCAATCAAGTCCATTAAGTCCAAATACAACTTTATTAGCCTAATTCCAAATTTAGCCCAACCAATTTAATCACAATATTCCAAATATCACAATTAAATTATTTCAAGTGTATTAGCCATAATTAATTATTCAAATTAACATTTCCAAAATACCAATTTACATAATTAATCATGCTTATCATCATCAACACATGTCCAACATTATTGAATAAAAAAATCAATCACCATTCATGCTTTGAAGCTCACGGCAATTTAGGGATTTTAAATTCGATTTCGATTTTAATCCAATTAAATCCTAAATCAATTTATCCCAAGTCTTTCAACTCATCCAATGATCAAAAAATAAAATCACCATGACTTTAGGGCACTTCAACACATTCGGCCAAGCCAAATATTTGGGGAAAAAATAATCCAATTCAATTTCCATCAAATTGATCATGCATAACTCTAAGTTATCATCATTCAAGCATACTCAATCAATCAATTTTATCAAATCATGCTCAAATCAATTTTACCCAAATTTTACCCTAAATCAATTTCATGCTTAATCAAAGCTCTGATACCATTGTTGGGTTTTCTAGGTCAAACCAAGATCATATTAAGCGATGAAAAGTGCGAATACATCAAAGTAAATTTGCGAAAATACTCACTTTGATCGGCTTTGCGATGCGATGAACACAAAAATTTCTTGCTCCCTTAAAGCTCTCGGCCATGCCTCCATTTATGTGCTCTTTGTTTCGGCCAAGCCCCCATTTGTGTGCTCCAAGCTCCAAGCTTTGTGAATAGATTCCATCCCCATGAATGGGTTTCCCTATCCCCTTTGTAGGACTCCTTTAGTGTGCTAGCACTTGGAAATTTTGCCACAAAATTTCCCTAAAGCTTCTTGTTACTCTCGGCAATGGAAGAAAAATGGAGAGGAAAAAATGGTTTCAAAAACCGTGAGGTGGAGAGGAGAGAAGATGAAGTGTGTTGGTTGTTTTTGATTTCAAAAAACAATACAAAAAAAATCAATTACCAAATTCAAAAAAGGTATAAGGCATTAAAGCCTTCCAACAACTCATATCACTCACAAAAGTGACATCCATCACATCACTCAAAGTTGATGTGACTTATATCACAAGAATGACTAATGATGTGAGATGTGACTTGTGGGCCCTACTTGATACAAAGTCCGAGTGGGCCCGCAAACACTCTCGGGCTCGGCTTCGCTAATTCCGAATTAATGAATTTTCCGTTGCGACGTAATTAAATCAAATTTAATTAAATAATTATGCCTAGCAAAATTACTATTCACGTCGCTAGCGAATTAATTCTAAATTAATTCATTCGCCCGAACTGAAATCCAATTTTAATTCCGCGTCGAAATCTAATTTCGTTTAATATATCGAATATATTATTTTACCTATTAATTCCAAATTAATCGTTCTCTCTTTAATTAGTATTTTATCCCAGATAAAATATCTCCGTAATTAATCCTAGATTAATTTTCTCTCACTACTAATTAATCTCAGATTAATTATGTGCGAGTCATACGTCATCAGTGAATCTTCGGGAAGCGACCCATGAGATCTCCGGATATGTTGACAGTAAATCTGGTCGTCGGACTATCCGAACACGTACGTACCTAGTACTACGTTTTTATCTATTTACAAGACATGGTTGGCTTCTAGAAAAGCACCGTGCCTACCCAATTCTCCAGAAATATTATTAAAGGAATATGTAATATATATCAGGCATAGTATATGTAGTATTGCGTATTGCGTATTGCGATCCAGTATCAGATGTCACATGCAAGGCCTGGGGCTGGAATTATGTCTGCCCCGTACGAAGCACATATCGGATCTCTGGTAACTAGTCTCTATAATCGGATAAATATGACCTAGTCATATTATCCCGATAGTTGCAGCATATAAGAGTACCAGTTTTGTATCCTACGTGACCATCATCTCCATATGAATAAAGTGATACTTCCATCTTGACATCACACCCAATACACTACGATTCTCAATATACCCAGAAGAGGCGTACACAGAACCTGTTAAAGCCCTGAACGACCAAAACCAAAGTATATTGATTGTCGCAAGTATTAGCGATGTAAGTCTCAGGTTAAGACCAAATACACCTACCCTGATTCTGACTTCCATAGACACATAGTCATACTACAAATGGAATTCCGAGGGGTCTATCCAGAGCGAAGCTGTTTCCGTACCATCGGTAAACACAACCTCCTATCACACTTGCATGAGTATCCAATACCCAAATATATGAGAACTATGTCGTTATGCTCCCACAACGCGCACAAGTGCAATACTAGTCTATTCCGCATTATCGATGTCCAATCTCGATAATACTACGACTAGGGATATTTTAATGATTAAACCTTCATGGATTGATACTGTCTCATATCTTATTAATCTGGAACTAATCATATGGACTTTTATCATTTATATATCCCGGTAATCTAATTACAAATGATAAAAGAGCAATTTCCTCTGTCACATAGTTAATTTTTACAACAACAACACCATGTTCTGTACAAATAGTGATGCTATGGGTTATAATTATCCAACAAGGACAAACGAACATGTACAGAAGAAATGATTGCACCAACTAGTCCATCTCAACATATTGGCTGGACTACCACCAACCTTGAAGCGTGAAGCATTTAGTTGTGAAAGAAATAATCAGGTTAGTAAGGACGAGCTGGGAATATAAACATTTGGCAGAATTTTGTAAAAGACTGGCCGGGTGTAAAGCGAAGATCGACCGAACATAAAACGTGAGCGGTCGGATATGAGTTAATAGAAGGCTGGATATTAAATAATACCGATCGAATATAAAAAATTGGGGCCATAATTAACAGTAATTATATATATCAAAATTCAAAATCCTATCATGCACGAATTAAAAAGAAAGTAGAATGGGCTTATCAGATCCATATAAGAGCAAACATGATCTCTCAGTGCTAATAGAGTGGATATATGATCCCCAAATTTGAGGCTGAACGACTTTTGGCATCTGAATGCGCAATCAGATGCCGGAAGTCTTGGAAATTCCATTATCGGTAGAGAAATGATGAGAATATTTCGAAGATGTCTTTTGCCTGGACGGAGGAATGTTTGTGTCTGATAAAAGTGTTTGGAGCCAGTGAATGAGTAGAATGAAAGGCCTACCTTTATATATACCTGAGGGATTTCCGATTAGACATGGATACAATACATCCGTTCGGACATACACGAATATTTGGCCGAACATGTAAAGGAAAACTGGGAAGCCTTCAAAAGAAGAGAGATTACTCCATCATTAGGATGCCAAAAGAACCTCGTAATGGGGAATGAATCCTTAAGTACAACCGACATCGAATTATCTCTCAAACTATCAAAGCACCTCAACCGATTAAAGCATCAGGTGGTCTGAGGGTCCAACATATCAGATTTCAGACAAGGGTCGAAACACCTCAACCGATCAAAGCATCAGAGGGCCGAGGGTCCAATTTATCAGATTTCAGACATGGGTCGAAACATATCAACTGATCGAAGCATCAGGGGGCCTGAGGGTCCAACTTATTGGATTTCATATATGGGTCAGAGCACCTCAACCAATCAAAGCATCGAAGGCCTGAGGTTCCAGTTTATCGGAATTCCAGACAAGGGTCGAAGCACCTCAACCAATTGAAGCATTGGAGGACCTAAGGGTCTATTCACTCTCAAAAAGTTACGCACCAGGATTGAAGTATCTCACCACCGTCAGAAGTATCGGAGGGCGCGATGGCCCATCTATCGACAAAACTAACTACTACAAAGATCAGGTAAGTCTGGCGTCTCCAAACAAACAAGGTAAGTAAAAATACCTACATGACTTTGATAGACTTGTCATTGTTACACACTGCACAAGTCAACCAAAGTGGGGGTGCCTGCAAACATTATATTTTTACGCATAGCCCAATGATGAGTCTTGTATAGGGCACCATTCGAAAGTATGGAAAGTTGAGAGGTTGAATGCCAGGAAATGGGAACTCTACAGTATTCATCCTGCCAATCAGTGGAGACAACCGACCATATTACTGCCTCATTTTCTTATTGCGTACTTAGTTATCTTTATTGTTACGCTCACTATTATTATTTTATGCATGTTAGTTACTTCATTTGGTTATTTTATGCCTCTTATTTTCCTGTTCTAATCATTGAAGGAATATCTGGCCAGACACATTACATGTCCGGCTGGTCATTACTGAGATATGTAAATCTGGCCATATGTCCTCCTTTGGTATATAGGATGGAAACCTATACATCAATTTCATAGTCGATTTCGAATATACAGTAGTATGGTCTGTATTAGGGATATAATTCCATGTACCACTGGGAATGACTCAATGCAATGCTGGTCTTCTATATATCACCATTATTACTCGTGTCTGACTCTGTGATTTCTTGGGTCTCTATTTTTTACGATGCATATCCGACCAGACAAGTAATAAGTCCGACCGGATGTATATTGTGCACGAAATGTCTGGCCAGGCTTCTCCGAAGCCAAACCGTCACGCACTAGTTTATTTATGATCTTATCCCTGCTTTTCTTTTAATCATTATTTATTTAGTACTGTTACTTATGCATGTGTTTAGGACTTCCTGGTTTATTATATATATCGTCAGTCTTGTTATAAGTCCGACCGGACATTAATTTTTTGATGAAAGTCCGACTAGGTTTCCACGAAGTTAGGCCAGTGAGAACATATATTGTTTTGTCACTATTTCTCATTTCGCTTCTGTCTCATTATGATTGCACCTATAGTATATTTCCATACTATTCTATTTTACAGTTCCTATTTATTGTGTTATGGTTTTTATTTCTTGATTGTTATCCTGTTTATTTACTGTTTATCATTTTGTTTGTTTACTTTTCCTTACTTACATATTATTTAACATTATGTGGTTTTGTTTTTGCCGTTTTGTTGCTTATTATTGTATCTATTACCTTTGGTATATGTTTCTGAGTTTCTGATTTACGCAGCATATCAGGCCAGACTTCCAGCAAGTCCGACCAGATATTGACATTATGATACATATCTAGCCTGCTTTAAATATGTCCGGCCAAGTCTCCTCAAGGCCAGGCCGATGAGATATATGCTCTGCCTCTTTTGATAGTTATTTTGCTTAAACAAATTACGAACACTTATGTTTATTTGTTTAGCTTCTTTTTACTGTCTTTATTTACTATCCTCTTTATTTGTGATTGTTTAATTGTATGCTATATAAACTGTTTTTGCATGTACTGCATTATAAAATATGGCGATACCTCTTTTTGAACCTACATATTATACTGATATTAGTAAGGGACCATTATGAACTCGAACGGGTTTAAGGTTGGACCTTGCGAGAGGTGTATTGCGACCTTAAATCATTCTCAGTGTTTCATATTGGGTGGCGACTCATTTATTCTCTGGTTAGTCCATCTGTGGGGGCCATCCATACTCTCTACGGGTTGCGAGTCCAACAATGTCATTAACGCTGACGTCATATGCATAACAGTAAATCCCGCGTCGCTACTACAAATAGTCCACTTGATAGTTTTTAAAACTTAATGGGCTAAATTGTAATTTTTTTTAAAAAACAAAATTGAAAATCAGAACTAAAATGCAAAATGGTGAAACCTTATGTTGTTTGGACCATCTTGATGGTTTTCAAATCTTATTGGGCTGCAATATAATTTCTATAAAATTTTGAAACTTCGATTTAAGATGTAATATTATAAAAAGTCATGGTTTATGGAATTATTTATAATATTTCAAAACTCGTAGTCAAATTGTATATTTTCGAAAGTTTTGAAATTTGAACAAAAATATAGTTTTTGCAAACATTGGTCAAACCGGTTTCATATTGGTCAAACTAATTTTGAGATAAAACGGTTTGTTCTTTTATGAACTAATTTGTAAGGTCTTGAAAGTGTTATAACTGCTATAGACCTAACAGAAAAAAAATCTCAAATTTGTGTTCAAACTAATTTAATATTCTTTCAACAAGATTTCACCAAAACGGCTTTACCTTTTTCATGAAAATGGCGAGTTGATTTGTGGAGACCAAAAAAGTCTTAGTGTACACGGTGCATTGTTAGCTCATTAACAGTTTACCGGTCCAAATAGCTAGATTTTCAAAACGACCAGCCATTTTCGTGCAGATTTTCTGATTTTGATTCGGTCATATTTTATGGAATCTGTATAAACTCACTTATATTATTTAGAACCAATTCTTTAAAGTATTTTAATTTATTCATATTCATATTTAAAAGTTGATTTGAGCTCTTATTTGTTTTAGATACATAATCAGACATACTTGAGCTATAATTTTTGTATGGACTCAATTCTCGTGAGGAATTTTATATTCCATTGTTATTTGTTGTAAAATCTACTTCGAAAAAACTGAGAGGTGAGTGATACACCATTATTATAGAGGTTGACTGACCATCTTGAGAGGTCAATTAGGAATAGGTTTAAATGGCACCTTTGTGAAATGAGTTGGGAAGAGGTTTATCTTAGCGACATAGTCGCATAATGAATTGTGATGATGCAATGAGAGTGAAGTCTTCGACGCACAAAAGCGAAACAATAGAAAGAGATGTCGAAGCACAACGGTGGTGAAGAGCGAAGAATGTGAAGACTTGTACACATTGAAGAATTTATGTGAAGTCTTAGCTTATGACTCTAATTGTAATGTGAATTGTTTATTCTAGTGCCTAAGCTCATAGGAAACATGCACATTCACTTAGATGCATTAGGTTCATGTACAAAATACATTAAAACCTTCATATTTGTATTTTTAGTACAGAGGCCGACATACCGGTCCCTTATCGGTATCCATACCGGTGAGATGCTCTGTTTTGCATGCTCACTGGAACCGGCAATGACCATACCGGTCCCATACCGATTACCATACCGGTCAAGCCCTTCACACTGCACACTCACTAGAACCGGCAAGGACCATACCGGTGTAACAGATATATTCTTAACGGTAATATAGCCATTGAGAACCGTTGCAAAGCCAGATCGGCATACCGGTGTCTGGAGACTGGCATATCGGTCTCAGACAGAAAAGTTAGGGCAATCTTGCATTTTACTATAAATTAAGCCCCAATTCATTTTTGTAATGTTAGACAACCTTCATACACATTCTACTTAGGAAAAACAAGAGTGTTTCATAAACCTTCATATTCATAAACACTCATACATCAAGCTCACACACACTACACCTTCATATACATTTGTAGTGAGCTTAGATCACTTGGGTAACCAACCCACACAAATTTCTTTATCATTGTGAGTGCCCAAGTGTGTTTTACAACTTCTTATACAAAACACTTGTGGTTTGTGAAATTGTAACACCCCGCCAGAGGCAGGATGCTACCGGCAGGAGACAGAATTGACCCATCTCCATAAGCCTCCGAATTTACCAAAAATTCGACATGATGTATCCTAAAACTGGACAACCTGGATCGCAGTCCAACATCAAACAGAATATAAGAAAACATCAAACCAATAAAAGGACCTCAGGTCCACACAAAACTCATCAAACCACAACCTAAGGGCTCCGTGCCCACATCATCTATCAACACTCAAGAGCTCTACCCACAACATCATAAGAAATCAAAATATTTACTCAATATTTACAAACAACGTGCTCAGCACGACAAATAAAATATTAATCCCAAGTCCTACATTTTCTAAAGTTTATCCCATGACTCTTGTGAGGGTGACTGCCACTCGGGTGATCCGCACCTCGAGTATGTCTTCCAAAGTTGAAATGGTTGACCCACCTGGAAGCCAACCTGCAAAACTAGCAAACTGGTTTGGTGTGAGTTTTAAAAACTCAGTAAGTACCCATGCTGGTATTACAATAAACAAGTCAAACATTTCAACAGTTTATCAGACTTACTAAATTATTACAAATTCAAATCTATTAACTTGATATTATTCTTTATTCTTAACTCTAATCAATTCTTCACATTTTCATATCAACATATGTCCTAATCTAATATCTAACACCCAAAGCATACAAAGCAAAACTGGTATACATCTATACTTTTATCACAATTATCTAACTTTGAAATATCATCAAATCGGTATGTTAAATAAATTTTCCTTAACTTCTTTTAATTACAATAATCTTACAATGGCTTAACAATCAAGATTCATATGCATTTACACATACCGTAGCACACCTCTCTTACATTCATGCAAAAAATAATTCCAAAGTTCATATACATATACGTACATGCCAATACAGCTTAACAAACGCGTTTTATAACATCTAATGCTCACATTAGTTTTCAAATTCATTCATTCATTTATTCATTTCACATAAGCATTCATTATCCATATAATCTATGAGTTCTATCATACACGTACATACACACAGTCACATACACAATCATCATACAATCAACCACGAAGCACATTTAACAACCAATACATCACAAGGCACACAATCAAACAATATATACATATCACGACTCACCAAACTCATCGCACGACTTCTTATGCACAAGCATTTCCATAACAAACATTCCAAAATATGACTCAAACACTCACATACAAACATATGTTTCAAACATATGAATATACCTCTTGTTACCAAATTCAAATGTCATACCTTTAATAATCCTTATAGTTTTTCCTATATCGATCAAACATATTCATTCAGAATCTTTATATAGGAACATTTGATATAATATCTTTACCAAATGAACATATCCAACCTATACGTCTATCTTAACATCATATGCATATACGAATACATACTCATATACTTATACATTTTCATTCACATACATAATTCATATCGTTACAGATTAATATCTTTAGGGACATTCATACATACATATAGACATTAAGCTTATCAAACATTTCACTTCAAACACATCAATTCATATATACATACATTAATATCATTAAACCTCTTATGTCATATTATGATAATAACAAAAGCCATACTTGCGATCGTCGTTTCGCTTAACTACACATAAAATTGATCTCCTTTTCAAACTACTTCTTAACTATCTTCTGTTTAACCTAACATATCAATCATCTATACACAAATGTATATGTATATTCAAAACATAAAAGTACTCATTTAAGCTCTCATCGCATGAGTTACTTACCTGGCTTCGCGAGCACTCCAAGTTTTAGTCACATATGTAAAAACAAATGGCGAAATGTTGTCAAAATAGTGATTTACAGAGTTTTCGATTAAACTATGATAAAATCCCGGAACTTTCCGGAACAATTGAATCAAATCCGTTTTCAATGTTTTCAGTTCCATTACTCTTAAAATATCATTATACACTAATCCAAATGGTCGGTTAACTTAAATTCTTGATTTACGTATTTTTGATAAATCTTCCGAAAATATTTTCGCAAACGCTACGGAAGGGTCCCGAACCCTCCGAACCTGCTCGGATTTTTCCAAACATATTCGTAATATCATAAATAACTTGTAACTGTCATCAAAACCAAAAACACATCTTTATACGCAAAATCCACTTTTACCGAACACTTACATATTTTATCATATCGATCAAACTCGTTCCGTTTTCACTCGGATTCTACTGAATGCTCATACTCAATATACTAACACTCAGACAATTCAATTCATATAAATAAATTAATCTACGAAGCTACTAGATATATCCATACATTTAGCGACAAACTTGAAATTAGCGAGTTTTTACTGGGAGGTCTTATCGAGATTTTGAGCTTATATACGGACTCCAAATGATCCCACGAACGCACTGGAATCGACAGAATTTCGATCGGAGATATTTTTCATCATGGGTCACTATTTATTCAAACCTTCCTTCCTCATTTTTCGTGCAATCGGGCACGGAATATAAAATCCATCACCGCCAACTTGTAGTACTCTTCGAGAGCTTCGATTTGGCGGGTGGCTCGGGTCGTGAAACGAAAGGACAAGCCCAAATCGAGAAACCAATCTTGCGCGTATCTTCCTCCCTGTTTCTCATCGTTGCCGGCGCTTTCAGCGTCGTCGTCGGCCATCGTTGGACGCAGGGTAGCCGGACGCTTCTTCTGGTGTCTTACGACGGTTGACCGTGGCCGGCCGGCCACCGGTGCGACCAGTGCATCACTGTTCCCCTATTTGAATACGGGGGTATGTGTGGGTGATGTAGAGAATATATGAAAGTTTTTCAATTTCTAGAAATTTCGAGGTATATATAGAAAATATTTCGAAATTACAATCTGACCCCCGAAAATTACATTCAGGCCCCTGTCATGGAACTTTCTAGAAATTTTGCATTTTTGAAGCCCTTCTGATGCAAATTGCAAAAAGTGTTCAACACAAAAGTTGTTCGTCTCAGAAAAATGTGTCCGATGAATTAAAATCAGCTCATTCGGAATTCCTTTGCTATCTTTATAGCCGAGATAAGATACTTTTATGTGTATAACGATAAAATCAGAAATCGCGTGACCGGTTCTTGAAACCACGCATTTTCCAACACGATGATTCTTCACTTTAAAATATTCTAAACTATTTCCCAACACATAAACTCTGATTTTCAATTGTCATACCGTTCCAAATCCTTATCTTTAAATCGAAAATATTCCAACACTGTTTCGAAAAACTCGGGATAATACAAAAATCCCATCGTTTGGGTAATTGTAAAGGTTTGTGAGTGAGCCAACGTAGAAAACTCAAAATGTAAAGGTTGGAGTGCACCTTGCGTAAAACTCTTGGTTGCGAGTGAGCCACGGTAAAAACTCGGTTGATAGTGAAAAGCTTCAAGCGCGGCTTGGAAGAGTGGACGTAGGCATTATTGGTCGAAGCACTATAAATCTTGGTGTCATTTTCTTTATCCATATACTCTTTACATATTGCAAGTTTTATTTATTACATGCTTATATATTAGAAACTTGCATATATGTTGTTTATTACAATAGAGAAAATTGACCTTAAGCTTAATTGGTAAAATTGCTTAAAATCGGCAAATAGATTTAACTCCGCATATTTTAGCTGTAACCCAATTCACCCCCCTCTTGGGTATAGTATTTGTTTGTCACTAGTGTTTGTAGGTAATTTCATTTGGTATCAGAACGAGGTATTCTCAACAAAGATTTAATCGTCCAAGAATAGATCATGGCTTCTACAAGCAACTCATCAAATCTTGCCAAATGATTTTCAACAACTAGACCTCCATTTTACACCAGAACCGATTACAACTATTGGAAAATGAGGATGTTGAACTACCTTCTAGCCGTTGATCCACAATCTTACTTGGTAATTACACGAGGTTCAAAAGGTTCAACGAAGAAGGATAACAATGGGTTTTAGATTCCAAAGCCTACTCTAGAATAGGATAATGATGATTTAAAACAAGCCTCACAAAATACTAAGGCACTCAACCAACTCATTTGTGCTATTGATCGGAATCAAATAAACAAGCTTCTGGAGTGTGGAAACGCATATGAGTTATGGAAGTCTTTGGAAATGATCAACGAGGGCACAAGCTAAGTGAAGGAATCAAAGATCAACCGGTTTATGTGCGAATTGGAAAACTTCAAGATGGAATCTGGGGAAGAGATTGATCACATGATTTCAAGGTTTACAATCATTATAAACCATCTAGGTGCTTTAGGGAAAATTATTGGGCCAACGGATCAAGTGAAGAAAATTCTTAGGTCACTTCCTAAGGAATATAGAAGCTACACCTCCTCCATTAGAGAAGCAAACGACATAAACACTTTGAAGCTATATGATTTGGTCGAAAAATTGCTTGAATATGAATTGGAGATCAAAATGGATCAAAATGGAGGAAGATGAGAAGAGAACAAGAAAGAATCTTGCCTTGAAAGCAAGAAGAATAGATGATTCAAGCTGAAGTGAAGAAGATAGTGATGATGAGTTGGCAATAATAACCAATAAGGTCAATAAGCTTCTCAAATCCATAAAACTTAAAGGAAAATCAAAAATGGATGAAAAGAAAGAAGAAAAATGGCCACGGAAGAACAAGAAAATTGTTTGCTATGAATGTAATAAACTGGGTCATATAGCTACTGATTGCCCATTGAAGAAAATGAAAAGAAAATCCAAGAAAAGGGCATTGAAAGCTACTTCAACTCGGAGCGATAGCGACTCCAACTCATCCGAGGAGGAAGAAGTCAAAGACAAAACAATAGCATTCATGGCTATCGAGGATGAGGATTTCTTCTTTGAAAGGGAAGAAGAATAGGTACACAACTCTCAAGATTACAATGATTTACTTGATGCTTTTAATAGCTTAAATAAGTTGTGTGATATGCTTAAAAAGAAACTTAAATTGGTTAAAAATGAGCATTCATCACTTAAAAATGAATATGCATCTTGCATGGATAAATTTCATGTTTTAGATAATGAGATTATATGCTTAAAGGCCAGACATGAAAAAGAAATAGCATGCTTAAATGATGAAAATGCATGTTTGAGAAATAAAAAGTTAGAACTTGAAAATGTCATATCTAATACGCCATCTAGCTCAAAAACATGTGATTGCGAATCTATCTTGATTGAAAATATTTTATTAAACACAAAGATTATAGATTTGCAAACCATAGTTAGTAACTTCACATTGGGACAGAAAAATCTTAATATGCTAATTGGATCCCAAAAATGTGCTTTTAAAAGAGAAGGATTATGATATATGCCTTATATTTAAAGAAACTTTTTGAAGAATTATTTTGTTAAGGCATCTGATTCTTATGTTAACATTGCTAAAAATGAGAATGTCACATGTCATGCATTCAATAAAAATGGACACAAAATTTTTGAATGCATGAACAATAATGTGATTAAAAATACATGGATTCCTCAAGGAATCAAGTTTAACCCCCATGGACCCAAGAAAGGTGGGTATCAAAATGCACTTGATAATTTTGTAAGGGGAGCTTTGGGAAGGATCTTTAAAGAGAATTGTAAATTGATCCCAAAGGCTCAAAAAAAAATGAGGAATGACAACGGTTAAAGGTAAGCTCCGTATTCACGGAAACATTGATACTGTTTCCTCCAACTTGTATTTGTATGCTTATTTCAAATTGGTTAATATATTTTGAAGCATACAAGTGATTAGGCAATTTATTCAAACTTCTATTGGTATCAATTGTTCATTTGATATCATTAAATGCCTTAATCATACATTTAAACCCCATTTTGTATCAATTAGTATCACATTGAATTTATTGAGTTAAATTACATATATGTGATTACTTGATTGATTTGCATTGAACATGCTTTTGCCATAATTTCCCATAAGTATAATAAAAAGCATGAATAGTTGATTAATTGGTATCATAATTATGGGAAGAAATCATTAAAAATGCATTAATCATTGTTCAATTGGTAATCATTGGTATAAAAATTGAGAAATACTTTATGCATGATTTCTACATCTTATGGAAAAAGGGGGGAAATGCCAAATGTGCATATTTTTAAATTTTGGTATCATCATTGATAATGCACTTATTTATTGGTATCTCATTTAAACTTAAAATTTTGCTTCTCCACTTTTTGATACTATCAAAGGGGGAGAAATCATTTGGAATGAGATTAAAACTTGTTTTACCCTCACCCTTGGATTAAGGGGGAGTAAATATACTAATGTGTTTGTCTAAGTCTTATAGAGCTATTTTGAAGACAATCACACATTGATGGGGATCTAATAGTGAAGGGGGGCAAAAATCATCAATATTTGGACTCTCGGAAGCTCACAAGTTTTAAGGGGTTGCCATCATCAAAAAGGAGGAGATTGTTAGCGACATAGTCAAATAATGGATTTTGATGATGCAACGAGAGTGAAGTCTTCGACACACAAAAGCGAAACAATACAAAAAAAAGATGTCGAAACACAATGGTGGTGAAGAGCGAATAATGTGAACACTTGCACACATTGAAGAATTTATGTGAAGTCTTAGTGTAGACACTGCATTTTTGCATATAAGCCCAATGATGAGCCTCGTATGGAGGCATTACCCGATAAGTTGCGGAAGTCGCGGGAAACGGACATCGGAAGGGAAAATTCTAAAGTTAATACTTCGTCAAATTTAAACTCGCTAGTTAGCCAATGATTCGCTTAATCGATTTCTGTTTTAAAACATTAAATCTTGGCCCAAAACCCCCCGCACCCATCCAAAGCCCATACGCACCCATCCAAAGCCCATACGTACCCATCCAAAACCCTAACACAACCAAGAAACCCTAACCCTAGCAACTCTCGACAACCATCTCTCCTCTCTCTGACTTTGTTTACAAAAACACAATAAACCCTAGCAACTCTCCCTTGACTTCTCACTCCAGGGCAACTTCAAAAAAGAAAAACCCTAAGTCTCTTCACTCATCTCTCGGCCCTCATCTCTCTTCTTCCCTCTCTCATCTCCCCCAAACAAGAAACCCTAACCTTCCCCCACTCACAACTCTCTTCTATAGGAACCACCATCACTACCCGAACTCTCTTTCAACCACGACACCAAACCACACTCTCTCGCTTCGCTCCTTTTCCCATTGGACTCACACGACACTTCAAAAATAAATGACAAAAAGAAGAAAACCCTAACTCATGGCAAAACAACCTTCTCGCCTTCACTCTTCACACTCGGCAAGACAAATCCTAAACAACTAAAGACTCTCCTCTCTCATCTTCATCTTCCTCACACACCCCCGACACACACACAGTCAATAACCCTCAGAACACAGCAGCCCTCACTGCCACCTAAACCCACTCACGTAAACCTAATCTTCCCTCTATCGGCTCTCTCTCCATTTTCTCCATAATCACGCACAAAGCAAGCCACAAACCTTGAACCGAAACAAACAACAAAATCAACGTGAAAAGTAACCCAGCAAACCAACACCCAGCCGACAATCACCAGGCCACCACTAACAACAGCCCTTCAATGCACCATACAAGCACAAATCGAAAACAAAACATTATGTCTCTCTTCTCACGCCACAAAGACACATGAAAACAAACTGCTCACCATGTGAGCCCTATACACAAAGAAGCAGCCCTTAGCCGCCAAAACAAAAGAAACAAGCAGACCAAACCACGTGAAACATGAATGTGTGGACTTTGACGTGGAACCAAAAGAAACAACCATAAAATTAGGCTCAAAGAGCAGCACTAATCCACGTGAAACCAACAAATCAAAGCCCCCCTGAACCGAGGACAAAACAGCCACCAAACGTGAACCCTAAAACAATAACAGCCCCTTGACCGATCCCTAAAATGGTGAACAAATAACCCTTAAAACAGTCCCCGAACACCCCTGAAAATAGTCCAGAAAATAACCCAAAACAGTGAATAAATCACCCAAAAATAGTCCCCGAACACCAAAAAAAAACAGTGAACAAAACAGCGAAACAGCGAGTGGAAACAGCGAACCAGAAAAACAGCAGAAATGTTAACCCTTCCGGCGACGTCCCAACGCACTCCCGAGAAGCGAATTAACAGGTAAGACCTAAGGGTACCCTTTAATATATTTTATCTTATTATTGTGGCGCGGCATGCCCGGTTGGACGTGAAATACATCCAACCGGGTATGCGAAGTCCTACATTAAAGATGGCCAAACTATTGGTCACATCTCTCTTTGATGTTCCTTTATTTATTTTATCTCGCATTTATATTTATTTTAATATTCCGTATTTATTTTGTGTTATTTATCTTCCTTTATTATTTCGCACTTAGTTTATTATTTATCGTTTCGGTTATTTATTGTTATTTCGTCCTATGCATTATTATATTTCACGTCTATTTTTATTTACATTGTGTTAATGATTGCGTGTTATCCCTTGCGGTATATCGGATGGAAACCGAAATGTAAATTCCATAGCCGAATCTGAATGGACGGTAGTCTGGTCTGTACTTGGGATACAACTCCACGTACCGCTTGGGAAATACTCGCATAAGCCTGATTAACCTCATTTTATTTGATATTTATTCATTGACGCTTTTCCGCCTTTGATTATTTATAATTTTCATTTATGCATCTTGTATTCTTTAATGTAATATGCTTCCATCATTTTCATTTATGTTTATGGGTGTGCAAACTTATGTGTTGATTAAATTATATTGCATGTGTTGCATAAGACTTGGTTATATCATTGCGTAAATCCGTTCATTACAACTGGCATAAGTAAGGGACCATTCCGAACCCAACGATTGAGATCTTCCCTTGCGAGGGGTGAGTGCGGCCTTAAATCATTTCCCAGTTCACACTGGGTGGCGACTCCATTTATTCTCCGGTTTAGTCCCCCGCGGGCTACTCCGTGCTCCCGAACGGGCCGCGAGCCCTGACAGCATCGCCCACCTCCGTGGCCTTGTCCATAATCTGGCGACTCCACTGGGGATAGAGATTCGGCCCCGAAATAATGCCTTGTAATGTTTTTGGTTTTTGCTTTGGTTTTCTGAGTTTAATATATTTTACATACCCTTTTTTATCCCGATGGTGTCATGTATGCTGAAGTCGCTTTCACTCGGAGCAACAGATCGTTATATGACATCATCACTCGTTGGCACGTACCTTAGGGTATAAAAAAGGGTGCGCTCATTTGGCCGCTCGAACCCTTGAGTGGGGAGACCTAGTTGTGAGCAACCCTTCATCGGCGGGAGCCTTTATCCATATCCTTATAAACCCGCATGTGAACCATAGTCATATATCCTATAGAAGTTGCCTCTTTATGCTTTTGATAACCACATGCATATTATATCTCATACATCGCACACATCTCATGCATCTCATGCATACATGCATCATGTTAACCCTTGTGTCTTAAAAGTCATCATAGATATCCGTTGGGTTAGAGAAATGGAGATTTGTCAAGAAGAGTTTAGCAAACATGGATATCGGGGAAGAGGAAGTCGAGAAACAGAAAAATTTACGGCAAGAATAAAAAGACCGTTGAGGGGCCGTCATAAAAAAAGAAAAAAAAAAGAAAAAAAGAAGAAAAAAAAAAGGAAGAAAAAAAAAAGAGAAAAAAAAAGGAAACAAAAAAAAAAAGAAAAAAAAATTATAATAAGAAAAAAATGATTATTTTTAGTCCTTAATAGTTACGCATAAGTCCGATGATGAAATGGTTTGCTTTAGGGTGAAATCTTAGAAATGATAAACTCTTGATGTGCTTTTATCTGATGCTTTGAGTAGTTGATCTATGTTAGACTCGTAAGCACTTAATTATAGGTTTTTAGCAGTGAAAACCTGAGTAGTTGACAATATGACTAGTTGAAAAAATTGTAGGTTGGTGAATGACCGTTTGCTTAGATGTCTATCTTGACTTGCTTGTGTTATGGTTGAAAATAAAAGAAAAGTCTCTAAAGAGAAAAATTAAACCACCTATAACCGATAAGCGTGAAGCTACCCAGGGGCGAGTATTAGGACCACCATGAGGAGAAATGCTACCTTAAAAGGTAGGTGTGTTGAAAAAAAAAAGAGACAAAAGAAAAAAAAACCCATACCATATTGAGCACAGAAAAGCAATTGCAGAGCATAATTGAGATATGTAGGTTGGTTTGACCCATCGACCATAATTTTTGAAACAAAATCATTGAGTTGGCTTACCTAGGAATCGAGCTGTAATAGAACCTTTGCACACACACACTTTGAGTCTGGCTTAGATCATCGATTCAAAAACTCAGATTCGAGTTGCATTGAGTGCTTTGAAGGTTCTCTGGTCTTATTACTGAGCATTCTTTGAGGACAATAATATGTATAACTATTGGGACTATTTCATAGCTTGTAATATGGTATGTTGATATGGAATGCCACATCACGTGGATCACCTTGACCTAGTGCAAACAGATGAGAGCAGAAAGCTAAACCAACACTGGGGCGACCAGTCTACCACCCAGCGAATAAGGGATATAACGGGAACTTGAGCCATGAGACAAAAGAGAATTGAGCAATCTTGGCAAAAGGAAACTGTAAGCATGCCCAGGGGGCGCCAAAGACATTAGTAGGTGAAGGGCACCAGAGAGCACAAGGAAGACCTAACCCAGCAGAATAGGAAACACATCCATGCATACACGTCACATGCACACAATTTTTGTCTTTTTTTTGTTCGCAGGTTTTGAAGAAAAACGGCAAAAACTAACTCAAGTTCGGGAACAAAGCCCAGGGAATAAAGCCCAAATTCAACACAGTTCGGGAACAAAGCCCAGGGAATAAAGCCCACAATCAATTCAGTTCGGGAATAAAGCCCACAATCAACACAGTTCGGGAACAAAGCCCATGGAATAAAGCCTATAATCAACAGTTCGGGAGCAAAGCCCAAAATCAATTCAGTTCGGGAATAAAGCCCACAATCAACACAGTT
>SKCR01000030.1:0-71968 GCA_019454045.1 Zanthoxylum bungeanum
AAAGTATAAATTTTCCAGATCTGATCTGGATGTAAAAACAATCAATTTTTCATGCTTAAACCCAATTTTATCAACATTAATTATATTAATCTTTACACCAATTCAAGCCACCACCAATGAAGCACCCCAAGAACAATTCTAGGCATTACAAGAGTGGTCATAACGCTCTAGAATGACAACATATCATCAAATGATCAAATTGAATAAATATTACAATTATATCATTCAATATCACTTCACACATTGACCAAACCTACAATTTCATCCTCCAAATCAAAAGGCCCCAAATTCTTAAGAAAAGAAGAAACCCTAGAATCTCACTAGATCATCAAGAAATAAGAAACATGCTTTCTAAGCTTAGGGATATATTAATCCTCCTAATTCCTTAAGTCTTTTTCTTGATTTTCTTCATTTTCCATATTGAATCATCAAACAAAATTTGAGAGCTTTTGGAATGGAGGGTTCAGCCATTCGAAGCCATGAAAGAGAAAAGAAAAAAAAATTTCCTTTAAAAAATTTGTGATTGCCGATTTATAGAGGCAATTTGGTCAATTTATTCAATTTAATTTCTTTAAATTAAAATCAAGTTTTATGTTAGCAAATCAAATTTGCACATATTAAGCTTAATTAAAACACGCCACATGTATCAATAATAATTAAACATATTACAAAACATTTATGTAATATGGATATTATTTAATTATTCAAATATTTAACATTTAAATATCTAAATAATTAATTAATGACCGAAAACCCTAAAGCATGTGTCTACAATACATAATAAACTACGTTGTAACTGCGCACTACATTGTAAATCATATTGTCTCTGTCTAATATACGCGTATCACTAAATCAGATTTAGTTTCAATCTAATCATAATTAGATATCTGATCGTAATTAGATCGAATATATATATATATATATATAATATATATATATATATATATAAAAGACAAGAGGTGCTACCATTAAATAAGTAATATTATGGAAAAAGGAATTATTCGTATTCATGAATCAGACATAAATACGATTCGGATTGGCACTTCGAGAACCAACCCTAATAATTTCTCCCACTTGCTCTAGTGTCAATCCACGGTATCATATACACATCTCAATATGTATCACATACTCATGGCCCTCAAGAGCCCACCTATCACTCAAGAGGTAGGCAACAACAAGTAAGTTTGCTTTAACAAATTGATTTTGCCCAACAAACCCAATTATTTCCCTTAGACAGCATCATTCATATATTGTATAACCTAAGTTATACATCAATATGACTCAAATACGATATCAATATTGTACTACAACTACTGAGTTGTCTATGTATTTAGGGATCAAATCCAAATACTATGTAGACAACCGCAAACACAATACTAATATCAAAACTTCTAATCTATAAAGTCACTATGCAACTTCATAAGTCAATACTTCATAAGTTACAACTAATTCCACTAATTCAGTAGAATCAACTGTGACACTCCCACTGCATCTTTTCTGACTTTATATGACATAGACCATCTAATGTCATAATTAGACTCAAAATTAATTTGATCTTAATGGTCGCGGATAATATTCTCTATGAATAAGAAACTTGTTCTTAATATCTCAAGGATAACAAAGAACATGTTTCAAGACATATCTTATGGTCTACTGCATATCAAAATAACTCGTAACAATTACAATTAAATTGATATCTTCAATCGTATATAATATAGTATTCATTATGCTATCATCATATGATGCATCAGATTGACTAGACATTCTAATCAATTTCTCTTTCGACAAAGGAATCATCTTTTACAAAAGATTAATACTATATACAAGAGACACACTAACTGTCAAACAGTTATACTAACTGTCACACAGATAGTCTTGTTGTGTCCTTTATTAGATCATATTTAATGCATGACTAATGGGAGTATCTCACAAGTCTCTTGTTTTATATCATATATAAAATTTTATATCAAATATAAAACTTTATATCAAATATATCAGAGACTACTCCCACTACTTTAACGGAGAAAATAAGACTTAGGTAAATCATTTACCTTACAAACATCTCATTATTACATTAATAATGATAATGTCGTTATGATATACAACACTAGAAAGAAATTTGTACGCTCCCACTGACCCTACTATCAAATATGTATTCTCTATATTTTGATAAAATCAGACATTCTGACTGTATCAAAATTAGAGAACACAGAATTCTAGAAAGCTTATATGAGTCTACAATAGGCTCTATAAGCTAGTATATCAAACTGTGATATTAGCATAATACAAACTCTAGGGCCATTCTAGAATAAACTCTTCAAACAAAGAAACCACAACGAATTTCTCATTCAAAGAAAACATTCAGGAACGCCACTTTAGATTCTTTAGCCAAAATACATAGTTTAATATCAACATTAACCAACAAATCTTTAATTGTTCAATTAATGCGACTAGAGACAAGTTTTCTCAGAATCTACAATAGATTACTGAGAATAACTTTTCTCACTGTCATACTATAAAGGACAAACCTTTAATAGGCTCACTTTGCTTTTGCTGCGCAAACAATTTGCACATTTTATGAACAATTCACAACGAAAGCTCAATCAAGTTCAAAACTTGATTGTAGTAAGCTATGAACAATCTTAGATCTATGGTTCAATGGTAATTTCCGAAATCGATATAAATATCGCTCCCACTATAAGTTATAGGATAATTTTCTTCAATAAGAAAACAACAGAATCATTAAGTATCAAATACTTTGTAAATGATTTTGACATCATATTGGACTTATATGAAAGCTATCTAAGGGTCTTTTTCATCTTATTAATTATGTAGTTCCATTTATAGTTTATCATTCTCACATTTAACATCTAATGTTACACACCAAGTAATAAAATAATTTTATTACTCGGGATCGTAGAAAAGATATCATATCAAATAGAATACAATATTATATTAAATAGAATAAATGATAAACTTTTACTTGTACCTTCGAGGCGCAAGTACTTTTCAATTATATAACCATTATACAAAAGAAAGATTCAAATCTCAAACTTTTCAAGATTCAAATTTTCTACTTATACATATCATATACGTAACTGTAGAAACTAATGGAACCTTAATTAAAAAAATTGAATTAGTGTTACTGGAGCATAACCCCAAGAGTATTGAAAAAACTAATTCGGTAACACTCAATAACAAACGAATCAGATCATATAAGATTCGATTTCTCCCACTGATCAATTCCATCACGATGGAATCGTAGAAGAAACGTATTGAGTAAGAATCAAATTCATTAAATAACTTTAGAACTAATTGCCATAAATTCATATGTTTGATTATATCAAACATCCTTGAACAATTCAAAGACTTACAATGAATTTTAAAATTATAGTTTTCAACACTTCAAATAGAATATCTTTGAACCATTCAAAATATTCTATCCGTGTTTCATTAGAAACATATTGAAAGTTCTCAAACTATTCAAGACGATCAATGTGTATTCTTATAGATACACGCAACTAAGTCATGACAACTCATTAACTAAGTTACGGAGTAGAGAAAACTATCCAAGGTAATTTATAATTCATTAAACTACATACATCCAATGTATTAGTTTAAAAAATATGTGGTCCAATGACGATCATTGGTTAAATGAGATTTAATCACACCCTGAATACAATATTCATTAAATGGATAAGGATACATGGTGTGATCTTGTTGTTGACGGTGGATTTTGGTCTCAGGGCGATACAGGAATATCACCTCCGAGGGAATCCTCCTTCAATAGTGAATTTGTTTGGTTATGGGGGACCAAAAGCAAATTTAGCGAGAGACAGATAAACACACCAATCAACAAAGAGATTTAACGTGGTTCGGTGGATTTGGATCCGACCTACGTCCACGGACAAAAACAGGATGATACTTTTTATTACTCCAATACGCTTCTCAGGTCTTTTGTGCTTACAAGTCAGAGCTTGATGATTCTGATCCCTAATTTTTTATGCCCCTTACACATACTCTGCCCTCCTATTTATAATAGTACAGAAATCAGACTCCTATTTGCATAAGAAATCCTAGTTGAACTTTAGTCTTCTCCTCTTGTAAGGATTTCTAATCCAACGTTGCTTTCACTTTTCTTATTCCTTCTTGGATTCTGACTTCATTTCCTTGTGAGAGTAGGATAATTTGTTTATCTTATCTGCATAATAGGGTGTCATCATCTTGAGCATATCTCGCCTGTCTGGTCGGTCTTCATGAGGTCGGTCATGATAGTCTTTTATGCTGAGAATGCTTCTGCCGACTTGATAGTGCCCGGTTATCTGAACCCAAGTGATCGGTTGCCGGTCATAAAGTGCTCGGTCTATATCTGTTGTGGTCGGTTTAAAACCGTAAAGTGCTTGTTCTTTTATTGCAAAGTGGTCGGGTTGGATTTAATGATCTCACCCAAGCAGGGATTTACCATTCTATCCTCGTCGTACTGTTTTAAATATCATAGTACCTGAAAACACCATCAACATCTGTCCCCTAGTTCTCGGTTCCAACGAGTGTATGAGTTGGTGCCGGGAACTATATAAAGATGGTGTGCCGATTTAAATCTGTTGGGGGTCGACCCGGTGTGGAATCAATATGTTGCGTCGCCTTTTTTTTCAAACGCCTTTTCTTGAGACGCGCAACAGTCACGTCTGTTTAAATGCCCATCAAATCATCTTTAGGTTTTCTTCCAGTTTTGACACTTGTCGAACATCCGTCAGGTTCCCGCCAAAAAGGAAACGAATCGACCGTGTAGAGGCGTCTTCACAGTGCGCTGATCTCAACCGTCTGTTTAAATTTGTCAGACCTCTTTTGCAGTCGACACTTGGCGTTCATTCGGGTTCCTTCTTTTGATCCAACGACCATGAGCGTCCTGGCCATGACTATAAGAGGGCGAAGCTTTTACTGTTCAATCTTTTATTGCAATTTCTCCTTCTTTCCTGAAAATATTTTCGTGACTCGCTCAACTTCAGTGCTCTCGGAGTTCAACCGTGGGCTTTCTTTCTCTCCGTTGCGAACATAAGGGACGGGCAAGCCATACTGCACAATCTCCGGCTTTTCTGAGAAGAACAAGTAAGTCTTCTGAACGACCTCTTCCTTTTTTGTGTTGTGAGTCTTGCTGTTTTTTGAATGTTGTTAGGGAATGACTTAAGGCTTTGTTGGATTTTCCTTTAGGGCACTTTTAGAACCCACCTGTTTTAGCTAAGACGGAAGGAACCTGAGTAATTTCTTAGTTATAGACTGACTTCCCCTTCCTTTTTTGTTTTTCGGATGTTAGGGATGTCTGACAATATTTCTCCCCCTGAAAATCCTGCTAAACCCTCAACTCCCCCTGTGGAAGAGCTCTCCTCGGGCTCGGGGGCACCCAGTGTAGAAGACCTTGACACTACCCCTACTCTTTCTGAGATTGAACAAGATTCTTACCATCAAAGGGTTCCTCGGAGGGATCCAGAGCCTGGTGATCTTGGCTCTTCGGCTCTGGATATGAACCGTCCTTCCAAAATAACTGAAGATGACCTCGCCCTACTTCGACAACGATATAATATTCCGATAGATATCGCCCTTGAAGTTCCCGGCTTGATGGATCGCGCTAGTCAACCCGACGAGGGCTCGGTGGCACTTCTTTCTGCCTTTTTCGAGTGTGGGCTGCGGCTGCCGGTTCAACCTTACTTTGCTTGGATGCTGGCCGAGATGGAGATTGCTCCTTGTCAGTTGAGTCTAAACAGTTGGAGGATTTTGGCCGGGTTGTATATAGCTTGGCATCGGGCAGGACTCGGCGAGCCTTCTCTTGAAGAGGTTATACCGGCTGAAGGCCAATCCTAGGTCGTACCACGGATGGTATTACCTTTCCGCTTATGACAGCTCGTCAAACGTCGTCCAAAAGCTCCCTGACTCCAATAAGAATTTTAAAGACCTTTGGTTCTGGGCCACTGGGGATTGGGGACGGTCCCTAAGGTCGGATGAAGGGGAATTCTTGGTACCGGATATCTTCAGGGCGGGAGGTTTGGAGATCAACTTTTAGCTTTCCTTAGTTTTTTTTTTTTTTTTTTTGGACTCTTACCCCTTCTTTCCTATTCCTCCTAGCCTGTTGGAGGGATGCTCCCAAGGTTTCCCATCGGGTCCGGAAACGGGTAGTCTGGGCTCGTCGGTATGCCCCCACTGGAGGGAGTTGGTTAATGATGCGGCTTTTGTTGAGTCGGGCCTTACTCGGACTGTCCCTTCGTAGGTCTCGGGTCGGATAGGTAGATGTTCGCTTACTTTTTAGTTGACTTCCCTGTTTATTTATCACATTTGATGTCTTCTTTTCTCTCTCTTTACTGTATGCTCGGGTCTTGATTTCCTTCTTTCTTTGTCTTCCCCCTTTTTTGTAGGTATGTCAAAGAGACCAAAGTATCTCGAGAAGTTGGCCGGTACCATGAAGAAGGCCGGCCGTGCTGATACTGGAACTTCCCGAGCAAATCCTGAATCTGTTGAAGCTGGGAGGGTGTCTCAGGGGAAGGTTCAGCCGGTTGCTCGAGGTTTATCTTCTCCTTCTGGTGCGCCGTCATCAGGATCTGCTCGCCTTGTCAGTCCGCCGAAGTCTTTTAGGAAGAGGAGGCGTCAGTTCGGGTCAGAGGAGACCGAGTTGGCTCAGGAGGAGGAGGAGGAGGAGCCCGTCCAGGGCAAGAAGAAAGATGCCCATCGGGGGGAAAAATTGTCTGGGGGCTCCTCCAAGAAACAAAAAGGTTCTGTGATCCTCGGTGTGGATGATTTGGGGGAAGACATCCGGGAGGCTACTTCCCATTTAGTGCCGGCATTTAATGAATTGGCCGAGGTGATTCCTCCGGGGGAGGTTTCGAGATATGAGGATATCTCTCCTGAAGCCTTGGTGACCGAGATGAGCTCCCAAATGGCAAGGGTAGTTTTACTCCTCTCCTTTCTGATTTCGGGTCTCGTTTTTCTTTATCTTATATCTTGACTCCTTTGTTTTTGTGCAGGCTACTTACCTCATGGCCAAGAATAAGGACCTTCTTCTGAGTCTATTGTCCGAGGGTGGTCAGGCCCAGAGGCTTCAGAATTGCCTTACAGAGGTGGAGGCTAAACTGGCCGACCGGGAGGAGGTGATAAAGAATCATGAATCGACTGCAATAGAGACCTTCAAAACAAACAAGGCTCTCAAGGCTGCTGCCGCGTTGGAGCGAAAACTTGCCGACACTGCCAGGGAGGATTTGAAAGTTGCCCGATCTGAGATTGGCATTTTGAAAGGGAAGGTATCAAGTGTTGAGGCTAAGCTGAAAGCCAAGGACGAACAGATGGCACGGGCCCGGGATGATCTTGAGAGGAAAGAGGCCGAGCTTGAGGAGAGAGAGGCCGATCTTGAGGCCGAGAAGGATGCCATCCGCCTTGAGGGGGTTGGTGATTGTGCTGAACTAATACCGATGGTACTGCCAGGTCTGAACATGGATCCTATCTACGCGGCCATCACTTTCTGCAAGGGGGAGATCTCCGAGGAGGAGTTTCAGAAATGGCTCCCTCCTCCTTCCGAGGAGGTGATGGATCCCGACCTGATTTCGGTTGTTCCGGCTTCCTGGGCTTCCCAAGAAGGACGACCTGATGTTCCCGCCCCCGGTGAGGACTGTCTTGAGATCCCTCCTCCCATCCCTGAAGCAGAGGTCTCTCATGTTGCCGAGGTTGAAGCCGTTGTTCCTCCTCTTGAGGTCGAGCCGATCCTTCCGCCGTCTGAGCTAGCTGAGGAAGAAATTCACCGCCCCTGTGCGGGCTGACTGAGAAAGGGTAACCCGACCGGGGCCCTATGTACACTTTAACTCTCTATCTCTTTTATTTTTCTTTTTTTTTTGTAATAACTTTGTATTTTATGTATTTTATGTATTTTATGTATTTACTTTTCTTTTCCCTTTCTTTTTTTTTTTTTTTTTTTAGTTTCTTGTCATCGAACACTTTGAGACCCTTCGGGGGTTAACATGAGCCGGAGGGGCATATCCCGACCCCGATCTGAGTGAGACACTTAGCTCTGGGGGAATGTTACCTCCCTAGTCTAAAAGAAGACTGACTCGGTGGGACGTAACCCGACCCCGAGCTGAGTGAAAGACTTGGGCTCTGGGGGAATGTTACCTCCCCAGTCCAAAAGAAGACTGACTCGGTAGGACGTAACCCGACCCCGAGCTGAGTGAAAGACTTGGGCTCTGGGGGAATGTTACCTCCCCAGTCCAAAGAAGCCGACTCGGTGGGACGTAACCCGACCCCGAGCTGAATAACCAAGCGGCCTCGGCGGAACGAAATCCAGCCCCGAGCCGACTAGCCTCGGCGGAACGTAATCCAGCCCCGAGCCGATTAATCCCTGGGACTTATTCAGAAAGGAAGTGAATCAACCTTTGTAGCCCTACCGAATCTGGCATGGGCGTCCCTCTGCCAGACCGGCGAAAAACAAAAACAAGATTCTGGAAAATAAAATCAAAAGGCGGGGGTGACTTAGCACCTATCCCAAAACAAAAACGTTTTTGCAAGCATAAACAACAACATGGATGCCTCAAAACAACGTCCTGCCCGAGGTCTCCAAAACATAATTCTGAATCTTTCAATTCAGTGTCCCGGCGAACCAGGATTTGGATCAGTAGAGCGTTTGAATGGTGAGGGCACATCCTCTACACGTCGATTCACTGGGGAGCCTGTGTATTGTATGAGGGCTCCTCCTTACCATGCTGGAGCAGGCACACGCCACAGGGGCACAACGCATCCCCGTGCTGTGTCTCTCGCGGATCCGGATGATGAATGGATCAAAGAGTGTCCGGGCTACTAAGGGTGTATTCCTCCTTAGGTCCGGAATCACTGGAGCTAGCAATCGTCATGGGGGTGTCATGACCCCCGTGCTATGCTTTCCCACGGATCCATTACATCGGGTAAGTGAGGATCAAGAGAGTGCTCGACTTATTAAGGGCATGTTTCTCCTTATGTTCGATAACACTGGAGTAAGTAATCGCCACGGGGGTATCATCCCTCCCTGTGCTATGCTTCTCACGGATCCTATGCATCGAGTATGTCTCTGAGGACCCCGAGCCAAGAGAGATACTTGGTTCTGGGGGAATGTCCCATCCCCAGACCAATGAGCATGACTCGGTGGGACGTAACCCGACCCCTGAGTCGTATAGTATAGCAGCCTCGGCGGAACGAGATCCAGCCCCGAGCCGATGAAGAGGCCTCGGCGGAACGAACTCCAGCCCCGAGCCGATTGTTGAAGGGGCCTCGGCATAACGAACTTCAGCCCCGAGCCGATTGTTGAAGGGGCCTCGGCGGAACGAACTCCAGCCCCGAGCCGATTGTCTTTTTAGGGACGCAGGCCCCTTTGAAGTGTCGACGAACGACTTTCTGAGTTGTGCAAAGCTACCGATGCTCCCTGGGGCTAGACTTCTATTCCATATAATGGCGGATCCACCCAAGGTTAGGGGGAATACCTTGCACACGGCGTCCCCTGTCACTCCTTGGACCTCCATCAATAGTACAAAGCTCTCAATATGGGATTTTTGGATCGGTATGGCCTTTGTAGGGCGTCATGGTCGGCATGTTGAACCTTTTCGGAAATTTTACTGATTTTATTTCTTCTGTGAGGGGGGACTCATCTTTGCCGTCCTGGGCATCCCCTCTTTCCGTATTGGGGCATACTCCCCATTTGGCCAGCTCCTCCCGTAACCAAGATTTCATGCTGCTGTCTTTGGTTCCATGCCGCCTCCTGCGGTCTCCTTTTTTTCTGTTATCTTGGGAGTGGTGCTTCTCGGGGTCGGTATCTCCTCGTACCTATTCGTCATATTCTTTCCCCCTTCGCCGGGTGTTGTGAGGGCCATCATAGGAGGGGTCTGGTGACGATTGGTCATCCTCTTCCTCCCACGTGTCCTCGGTCTGGGAATCTCTCTGCACCACCACAGATCTTACCCTGTAGGGACCCATCCTCCGGGGTCTGTCGTCCTCACTTGTATCGGCAATTCTTTTTCCCTCTGCTGTTTCGTTCCTTCGTCGGCTAGTCCCGGCCTCGAATTTTCCGTTGTGCACTCCTTCTACCTTTTCTAACCGGTCTACTATGGTTTTTAGCAGAATTTGGTTTTCCTCCATTTCCTTCCTCAGGTTCTCCTCGATCTTCTCCATCCAATCCGCAGCCGAGCTCCCTGACGATTGGTGGTTTCCGCCTTCCACCATTGTCTTACTACGCGAGTTGTTTTTTGTTGAATCCCCACAGACGGCGCCAACTGTTGACGGTGGATTTTGGTCTCAGGGCGATACGGGAATATCACCTCCGAGGGAATCCTCCTTCAATAGTGAATTTGTTTGGTTATGGGGGACCAAAAGCAAATTTAGCGAGAGACAGATAAACACACCAATCGACAAAGAGATTTAACGTGGTTCGGTGGATTTGGATCCGACCTACGTCCACAGACAAAAACAGGATGATACTTTTTATTACTCCAATACGCTTCTCAGGTCTTTTGTGCTTACAAGTCAGAGCTTGATGATTCTGATCCCTAATTTTTTATGCCCCTTACACATACTCTGCCCTCCTATTTATAATAGTACAGAAATCAGACTCCTATTTGCATAAGAAATCCTAGTTGAACTTTAGTCTTCTCCTCTTGTAAGGATTTCTAATCCAACGTTGCTTTCACTTTTCTTATTCCTTCTTGGATTCTGACTTCATTTCCTTGTGAGAGTAGGATAATTTGTTTATCTTATCTGCAAGAATAGGGTGTCATCATCTTGAGCATATCTCGCCTATCTGGTCGGTCTTCATGAGGTCGGTCATGATAGTCTTTTATGCTGAGAATGCTTCTGCCGACTTGATAGTGCCCGGTTATCTGAACCCAAGTGATCGGTTGCCGGTCATAAAGTGCTCGGTCTATATCTGTTGTGGTCGGTTTAAAACCGTAAGGTGCTTGTTCTTTTATTGCAAAGTGGTCGGGTTGGATTTAATGATCTCACCCAAGCATGGATTTACCCTTCTATCCTCGTCGTGCTGTTTTAAATGTCATAGTACTTGAAAATACCATCAACACTTGTATTAGACCATCCTTTACCATACGGAATAAGCATATAATGCTTATGTGATAAAATCTCATAAAGTACTGTTATAAGTTATTTAGTTAACCGAATATTTTTCTTAATGTTTATCTTCTTATCAATGACACTACTAGTCATATTAAAATATGTAATAAATGTTTATACAGAACAAGTAACTATCCAATAGTCACAAGTTCTAATATCAAATATCAAACAATCATTAAATAATATTTTAAATAACTAGATGGGAGATCTGGTATCCAATACCTATAGTTGTCGTATTGTGAGAATCGATATTCTCAACACACAACTATACACATCTCCTTTCTTAAGCTCTATAATTTACCTTCAATTATCCACAACAATTGCAAATAATTGATTAGCAAACTGTGTCAAACACATGACTTCTAAAAGTCACTAAAGCCAATAAACGTCATTATAAGATAAACAAAAACTAATGGAATTTTCTTAATGCCAGTCAAGAATCTCGAGACATGAACTAATTCACATCAATTCTTACCGCACAAGAAACTATTCTCTCTAGAAAATTATATCCTTAAACAGATATTTATATAGATTACTTATCGTGACTTTGTAACTAAGTCACTAACAATCTTGATTTTCAAGAAAATCAGAACAACAGTTTCTGATGGTTTTGACTAATCTAACAATATCCAAGTCTACTAACATTCTAGAACCTATTCTAGAAATACGCAACCATAAGTGAAGTCAGAAAACATATTCAAATAATATGCATGCAATGGATAAGAAGTTTAAATTCTATCAACAATATAGAATAAATAAAAACAAACAAGCGGCAATTTCCATAATATTACGCACTGCCTTAGTTATGGATTTTTAACCCAGCATTGTCTCCCACTACTTTACATAATACCATAATCCCCAACGAAAAATGGGAATTCAATAATTAAATAAAATTCCATAGTGTCTCCCATGAATATATTCATTAGGTAGACAACTCATTATCAATCACACTCACTGTGACTCCTGATTTTGGTCATGACCGTTTCTCGTTATGACAGCTTTGGCACATTCACAATGATGCGTATCAAGGCTTCACTTGCCAATGACAAACTCAAGCTACCGATGCAGTCCTGACAGCTTTGGCACGTTCAGGATTTCCACTTTCACTTGAATTTGTCTAGTATCAAATATACATCCGGCATGGATAAAATTCTATCAACTACACCCTCACTGCTTTGGCACTTTCTCGGATGCAGCCATAGAAAGATACTCATAAACCGTATTGACAAGACTGACCAATAAACATGCATCCAATACATGTCACTTTACTGCCTTATTTAAGCGAGGATATTCCTCAAGAAAGCTTTGCTCTACATCAAATGCAGAATATAATCTAGATCAATTTCTAAACAATTCAGTTATACCTTAGAAAACATAACTTAACTTAACTATTAAATTTCTGTTACGTTTCCCATTAGCGTAGAACCGAAAAGTTAAGAAATATATAAATTATATGCATGTGAAAAGAAGGATCAGACCTGCTTTGATACCATTTTTGTTGGAGTTTTGGCGCGGGCACAGCGGAAGCTCGCGGTTCGGGTGAAATCGTAATTTTAAAACTTTTTAAATACCGAATGAATTATTCAATATCCAATATGAATAATTCATTCATATTTCACCTAAACATATTTATTATATATCAAATAACGACATAAATAGTTAAGAAACATCGCGAAATTTTTACGAAAAATATTTTTCCGCAAAATGGCATAAACGCATTTTTGACCGAACCGACCACCCAATGCACATGAGGGCTGCCCAAGTCAGCCCCAACAGTACTAGGCAGTTCATGGGCTGCCCGAACAATGACCAATTCACCCGGTTGGCTCAAAAGTCACCCGGTAACGCCATTTTTCGTAGTTTTCGCATATTTCAACTCCGAAATAGTTTCCGGCAATTGTTCCAACACCTAAAAAACATCCAATACATTTAAATATCAAACTTTTCATCACCAAAATATCAGATTTTCCATATCTGATCTGGATGTAAAAACAATCCATTTTTCATGCTTAAACCCAATTTTATCAACATTAATCATATTAATCTTTACACCAATTCAAGCCACCACCAATGAAGCACCCAAGAATAATTCTAGGCATTACAAGAGTGGTCATAACACTCTGGAATGACAATATATCATCAAATAATCAAATTGAACAAATATTACAATAATATCATTCAATATCACTTCACACATGCACCAAGCCTTTAATTCCATCCTCCAAATCAAAAATCCTCAAATTCTTAAGAAAAGAAGAAACCCTAGAATCTCACTAGATCATCAAGAAACAAGAAACATGCTTTCTAAGCTTAGGGATATATAGAATTACCTTTAATCCTCCTAATTCCTTAAGCTTTTTTCTTGATTTTCTTCATTTTCCATCTTGAATCATCAAACGAAATTTGAGAGCTTTTGGAATTGAGGGTTTCGGCCATTGGAAGCCATGAAAGAGAAAAGAAAAAATTTCCTCCTTTAAAAAATTTGTGATTGCCGACTTATAGGGGCAATTTGGTCAATTTATGCAATTTAATTTCATTAAATTAAAATCAAGCTTTATGTTAGCAAATCAAATTTGCACACAATAAGCTTAACTAAAACATGCCACATGTATCAATAATAATTAAACATATTGCATAACATTTATGTAATATGGATATTATTTAATTATTCAAATATTTAACATTTAAATATCTAAATAATTAATTAATATAATTATTATTATATATGTACTTTTATTTACATTAAATAACAAATACATATATTAATGGCATGTGTCAAAGTCTCATTTGACAATACACCCATATTTTATATCCACGGGTTAGACTCGCTTCCACTGCGCGGAGCATCGATCCAACCATAGGGGTCCCAAAACTGCCCCGGATAAAATGGTATTAGCACAGGTCTTAACCAAATAACACATGTTGCATGTTTGACATGTATTTGAATCTATGCCTCTATAATTTTAATTTAATTATGCATAATTCATATTGGATATGCATTGCATGTTTTAAATTAAAATTTGTATTTTGACCCAAGCATGTATTTGACTTGATTGTCATAAATCTCTCGTGATTACGTGATTACTTAATTTAAGTAATATTATTAATAATATTGGAGCATTATTGGATGGTCCGTCTTGTCAATACAGAGATGAATGAGTTCTTATTACTTATACCCAATACTGTCATTATTGTGAGGGTATAAGTGGTCGAAACTTAGGTCGCTTCGGTAAAATATTAGATGTAGTGTGATGAGTTGACATAGTCACCCAATACTATCATTATTGTGATGGTGTACTTACGAAGCTCATTAGTGTAAATTGATAAGTATACACCCGGAACACGTCTTAATCCAAAACCGTCATTATTGTGAGGATAAGAAACGGTTCAGGACCAAATTTATGAGTCACATGAATGTGATTGACCTTGGGGGTCTACCTAATGAGTTTATGAAGGGGAAGACTGTCATTATTGTGAGGCTGGATTAAATGTCATAAGATCCACTTCCTGCTATGAAATTTTGATTGTCAAATTTATATTTTTCTGTTAACAGAGATTACAAAATTATATAAAGTAGTGGAATGGCACTAATAGATTTAAAATCCATAATCGTATTAGTGTTTTATATTGAAATGAAGATGTTCTGCTAGTGTTTAATTGTTATCTTATAGATGGCTGCCGCAAATCCATGCGAGACTTTTGGATTCTAGTAAATTGAAAGGAGCCGAGAACTATTTTAAATGGGAAATGAACATACGCATAGTCTTGGAGTCAGAAAAGTTGAGCTATGTGACAATCAATCAATTAAATGTTGAAATCGATATTGATTCCACTCCCGAAAAGCGAGAGACTTTTGAAAAATGGAAGAATGATAACTTAAGGGTGAAATCCTATATTTTTGGATCGATGGTTCCAGATTTGCTAAGACAATACATAGAGGATCATTATGAGAACACTTAAGGAGTTGTTCAAAGCAAATCAAGAAATTGAAAAATATCGGAGGTCTATGGAATTGTTATGTGTTACGCTCAAGGATGGAGGACCGATCAGCATTCATATTTTAAACATGATAGACCAGATCTGATATTTGAAACGACATGGCATTATGATCGATGAACGGCTAGGATGAAATTTGATTTTACCCGGTACTTACGCTGGTTTTGTGTTAAACTTTCATATGCATTCGATGCAAGCCAGTTATGAAGAACTTCATAATATGTTATGCACGGTGGAGCATGATTTGAAGAAAGACAATCTCATTTTGTACCTCCGTGGTAGAGCAAGCTTTTTAAATACTTCTACAAAGTCGAAGAAAATCAAAATGAGAAAGAAGAATATATATTTTTTGGGGAAAAATATTGAATTTTGGTTAAGTTGAAATTAAATGTAGAAAATGAAAAGTGTGTTTTGTTAAGTTGGATTCATGCATTTTGATTAAATTGAAATTAAATGTAGAAGGCGAGATGTGCGTTTTATTATTATACTATCAATCCTAATGCAAAAGGATTGCTCTCCTTGATTCAAGGTGAATAGTGAGTTCTCCTTATTTTGGGGAAAAATATTGATTTTTGGTAAAGTTGAAATTAAATATAGAATGTGAGAAATGTGTTTTGTCAAGTTGGATTCATGTTTTTTTTTTTTGATTAAATTGGAATTAAATGTAGAAGGTGAGATGTGTGTTTTGTGAAATGGGATATAATGCATTTTAGTTAAGTGAGATCTAAAAATTTTTAGTTAATAGATTTATTGAGGTTGTTTAAAAAATTTAATTTCTTGAGATTCTAATTATTGTTTTATTTTGAGTTTAAATGCTTTTTGTATATGGTTGTGCTTGATATATGAAACTATGAATTGATTTTGAATGCATAAATAGAATTTCATGTATGGATTTCAAGTTGATTTGTAATCTGATTTTTCTGTCATTAATTAATAATTAGTTTTTCCGTCATCAATATGATGGTTTAGACTCTCAGTTTAGTTTTTGTCGATTTTCACAATATTACAATAAAAATTACAATCACAAATCATACACCGATATTCAAAATGAATCTGCACATCGTGCGGACTCTAAACTAATTCTTAGTAAATTCTAAACTAATAAACAAATTGAAATAATCTAAAAACATTAAGACTCCTCAATAAATTTATTCCTAAAAAATTGTCAAAATGGAAGGGATATGCTTAAAGCTAATGATTAATTAAATTTGAAAAAAATAATAATAATCAAGAAATGCGGTATCTCTCAGTGTCTCCACCTGCCCATTGGTGACAGCCGAAAGCTGTCCTATCATTTCTATTCTTGGTGTCCCATCCAGCACTCTTACCTACACTACACTGTTTCTTTCTATTGTTATTAGAGCCCTCACTTTTTATATATTCTTACAATTAATGACAAACGTTTTCATTTGTGGCAAATAAGTCCCTAGTAGTAGTGCCTTATGATATTATATTTTAGATCTCTAACTTACTTAGGGGTGTTCATGGGTCGGGTCGGGTTTTGTGAAATTTGGTGAGACTCGATCGGGTCGGGTCACGAGAAGTTCGGGTCGCGGGTCGGGTCACGCAAAGATGGAACCCGATCGGGTTCGGGTCGGGTCGAGTCGTCGGATAGGCATACAAAATATTTTTTTTAATGAACTAATTATTTTGAAATACAAATATTTGTTATTTTATGTCTAAAAAATTATCATAAATATAAAGTTTTAATACAGCAAAAATAATAAACAAATGAAATAAAAGTAAAAACTTTAAAAATAATAATAAAATTTTTAGAAAAATAATATAAATACTATAGGGTCAGGTCTTAATATCAAACTCGTAGCCCAACCCAAAAATTTCTGGTCGGGTTGAAAATTTGTAATTTTTTTTGACCCACGCAAGTCGGGTTGGGTCACGTCGGGTCGGGTCACGGATTGACCCGACCCTATGAACACCTCTAACCTTACTGTCACAATTTCCTTGCAAGTAAATTTAACAGAAGCAGCAAATTATAAAGTATTTTCAGCCCTTTTGATAAAAATTAATTGGATTGACAATTTAAGTTTTGCCTGTCATATCGAATTTAGATTAACACAAATAATTATGTATTAATTTTGTTATCTTAAAAAATTATCTCAAATATTTATTAATTGTATTATATTTGTATTATATTTATAATATATTTTCTTAAATATTTTAATTTATAATATTACTTGCTTAAACTATAATAATTGTTGTCTAAATTTAACAAAATAATTTATAAACATATAGAAAGATAATATAGTTCGGTTTCATAAAAAAAAAGTGAGTCAATTAATATGATTAAATCGTATTATAAATGAATCTTGTATCGATTTTAATTAAAACTTAAAATTGTCTCGAATTTTATTTCCATTCTTATTCGAAATAAAAATTTATTCCAAATTTTATATCAATGAAATAAAATCTAAAATTCTAATAGAAATTCAGAATTCGAGATTTTTGTAATCTCTAGTAATTACAAATTAGGGACCTATAGTGTAGAAACGAGCAAACTTTGAGCTTCTTTACAAAGAGTGAACTTATTAGAATCTCAAAGTAATTATATAACTATATAAGTTAGAGTCTTGCGGTTTCTTAGATAGTATCGGGTTTGAGCTTACCAAATCTTTCTTTGACGATCAACAACGCGTCTTTAATGGCGACCATTTCGAATCTGACGCATCCAAGTCCTGCTGCTGCTGCTGCATCATCTTTGAAACACAGATCATCATCTTCTTTGCCTAAATCTTTCATCAGCCTTCAAAACAGAACTGGGTTCGATTCAAAAGTTGCATCTTCTCAGTTGACCCTCAGAAATAACCACCCTTTGAGGGCCTCTTTGGTGTAAGCTTTCTCTTGCCTTTTGTTTTATATGATATGATTTTTGCTTTTAGGGTTCTGGTAATTTCTTCTTTTGCTTTAAATGGTTTGATGCATGCCGATTTTTTGTTTTTGTTTCATGTGCATGTGTCTCTTTATGTCTTCTTTTTTTTTTTTGAAAAAAAAAATAATTTTCTCTTACTTTCTTTAGCAGTCTTATAGGTGATCTAAGGGAAAAACCATTGCATGTGCAGAGACCTTGTTAGTTTTTCCCCCAATTTTTACAGCTATTTTGCAAAATTTGGTAATCGGGGATCATATGTTGTGATAATTTTTTTTTTAGTGCTGTAGTTTTGTCTGATCTTGTTGTTATTATTATTATAAATATTATTTTCATTGAGTAATGTCAGAGTCAGAGCTGCAAATTTTTTGTACAAACTATTTTGTTGAAACTTGGGTGTCATATCATTATTCGTTGAATGAAGACGCAAAATAATGAAATAAAAACATATGGGCCATGCGTTGTTTTCATCCCATCAATAATATTAGAGAATTTGTCACCCTAGCACTAGAGCCGACCACGGTTCCGGTTCCAATCGAACCGGATACAATCATAAGGTTACGTTCGGTTTTGTTCCACAACCCATTTTGGTTTTGTTCCACATAATTTGGAACTGTAAATTTAAGGTTCGGTCCGGTCTAGTTCCGGTTCAGTTCGGAACCGGAACCGAACCATCTTTTCTTCCTCAAAAAAATAAAGGATTTAACTGGTTTTTCCGGTTCGGTTCCGGTTCTACGTGGCCAGGTGTGCCTAGCACAAGTGAAATGTAATTGAAAATAAAAATTTATTTTCATTGTTGGATATTGCTTGATGACAAGCCTTGATCATGGTGTTTCTATATGATATCTGAGTTTATTATTCACTAAAAATGTAGCTTTTGCAATACTTTGTGAATCATCATTTGAACTATACTAAATTAAACTCGGTTGCAGTGTCAAATGTTCCCAATCTGATGGAAACGGAAGTGGTGCAAAGAGAACAACTCTTCATGATCTCTATGAACGGGAAGGGCAGAGCCCTTGGTATGATAACCTTTGCCGCCCTGTCACGGATTTGCTTCCACTCATTGGAAGTGGTGTTAGAGGTGTTACTAGCAACCCTGCGGTAATTACTCTTATTTTTTCTTTTTTTATTATTATCCTTTTAATGTTTCTGTTAGCTCTTATACCTGTACTGTTCTCTAGTTCAATTTTAGTACTCCTAATGTCGTGTACTGAGCTGTTTAAAATTTATATTTGCAGATTTTCCAGAAAGCAATATCATCTTCAAATGCTTACAACGATCAATTCAGGTATGGAAATAGTTTCATTTCAATGTTTTGATATAATTAACTTATGATAACATAAATTGAACTGAATCTTTTCTCTGTCTCCCAAAATGGGATGAGCCCTTTGCTGTATTGACTGTTGAGATATGGATGGATATTAACTGTCAGGAAAGGAAAGGGAAACTAAAACGTACCACAGAAAGACAGATCAAACAAGATTTATTGAGCTTGGATTATCTATCATACCAAATGCGGATAAATTCAAAGGATAGCGTAATTATAAGTCATTGCAAAGTTTGAAGCTTATTAAGTACGACATTAGTTTTGGAAATTTGCATTTACATGTTAAAAATTGTCAATGACATGCACTATTGCATTCGGTTTATGTGGCTTGATGGTTAAAACTCGTGCTTAGCTCAAAAAGAGGAGAGGAAACGAATAAAGGGGCTTGGCTTGTTTTGTGTTGCTGGTTTTTTAGTGTTTGGAAGTTGATTTTTTCTCAGAAATTTACATTGATATGTCAATTAATCTTTATATTGTTAATCTAAATTATTCGAACCTACAGGGAACTTGTACAATCTGGAAAAGATATTGAAGCTGCATATTGGGAACTTGTGATTAAGGACATTCAAGATGCATGCAAACTTTTTGAGCCAATCTATGATGAACTGATGGCGGTGATGGCTATGTTTCTGTTGAAGTTTCTCCAGTCTCGCTGATGATACCCAAGGGACTGTGGAGGCAGCGAAATGGCTTCATAAAGTGGTTGATCGCCCCAATGTATACATAAAGATACCTGCAACAGCTCCTTGCGTTCCTTCTATCAAGGAAGTTATTTCGCAGGGCATTAGTGTCAATGTGACTGTAAGTTCATTCTATGCTCCTTTTCACTGATCCAAAGGATCCAGGTTTTGGCTTCTGTGACCCAATTTGTTTCCTCCATGTTAGATCAGAATTCCTCTGTTGTAGGCATCTGATGTTCCAATTGTGTTATGTACATGTACAGCTCATATTCTCCCTGGCTAGATATGAAGCAGTCATTGATGCTTACCTGGATGGCCTCGAGGCTTCTGGGCTAAGTGACCTTTCCAGAGTCACAAGTGTTGCATCCTTTTTCGTCAGTCGAGTAGACACCCTTATTGACAAAATGCTTGAAAAGATTGGAACCCCAGAAGCCCTAGATCTCCGAGGAAAGGTATATTCATTTCAAATTCAAGTTCTTACCTTTAAGGGAGTAAGGGAGTAGAAACCTAGAATGTAAAATTGTGCTAATGGCATGACATGTTTACTGTTTTAGGCTGCGGTAGCTCAAGCAGCTCTGGCATACCAGCTGTACCAGAAGAAGTTCTCTGGTCCAAGGTGGGAGGCTCTAGTGAAGAAAGGCGCAAAGAAGCAGCGACTTCTATGGGCCTCAACCAGTGTTAAAAATCCTGCCTACCCTGACACTTTATATGTTGCTCCTCTCATTGGACCTGATACGGTGAGCACTCATATAGTTTCATTAATTATCTATTGACCCTGTTAGTAATTATTGTTAATTTTCTTGGAGAGAGAATCTTTAATTTAACCAAATTCTGAATGTAGGGGTTCGTGATTTTCAAAATTAATATGGGGATTAATACTCCTTTTAACCGATTTCCGTGTTGCAGGTTTCAACCATGCCTGATCAAGCTCTCCAAGCATTTGTTGACCATGGTGCGGTTTCAAGAACGATCGACTCGAATGTTTCTGAAGCTGAAGGCATTTACAGTGCACTTGAGAAGCTGGGAATTGATTGGAACTATGTTGGCAATCAACTGGAACTTGAAGGGGTAGATTCTTTCAAGAAGAGCTTTGACAGTCTGCTTGATACTCTGCAAGAGAAGGCAAACTCTCTTAAGCTGGTTAGCCTGTAAACTATTATGATTTGTTTGTTATGTCATTTGTGACTGAAATAAAACCAGTGGGTTCTTAATCCACTTCTAGTAATTTGTATGACAATAATAATCAAGTGTCAGATTCTAGTTTTTTTTTTTTTTTTTTTTTTTTGTTGGTTTGGTGCTGGTTTGTTCTCAAGTCTACTACTGTATCCGGCTATCATATAACATGTGAATGTTAAATTAAGTTGCTGAATGTATATTGGATTGGATTGTGTAAGTTGTTCCTAGAAAATAGAACATGAGAAGAAATCATTGTAATTTCTCCCTAGTTCTGTCTTACTGGTCGCTCGTCTCCTTAGTCTAAAGGCAAAAGCTATGAAGCCTCCGAATTTTTGCCGGCAATAGTGGTGCTATGTAATATTGACCGGACATATTTTGTCTTTTATTTTTTACTAGGAATATTGGCTTTCGAATTTTGCCGCCTTGGTTAATGAATATCTTGAGAAAGCTTCAAATGATTGGAAGGGCATCTAACTGCCCTTGTCCAGCTAACTGTATGCCCTAATGTTTTATTAAGAAATTGCCCATCATGCTCTGCACTGCACCCGATGAGTTATTGGGAATCGTCTTTCCCTAGCTTGCTTGCTTGCTTGTGGTTTTTAATTTTAATCAACTTTTCAAGAGCAGGGACTTCGAGTCTGGGAAATAATAAGCATCCAATAACCTACCTATCAAACAATGGGAATTGATCAGGTAAATGCCAAGGAGTGAATTTTATGAGCAGAGAGCTGAAGCCATATTTACCGTTGACTTATTTTGAGATGAGATCAGGCCAAAAGCGGATCTCCCCTACTACGTACATATTATCAAAATGCCTAGAGCCCCATCTTATCGGTGATATAATCAATTTACAAGTCTTAATTTTTATGCGATCAGATTTTTCTATTTTCTTGATTTTTCCATCATTCATTGTCATAGATTGATTCAAGGGAAGTGACTATGACACGTTTTTGTTCTATTTTCTTATTATGGGGGTTGTGTGTTAGGTATTGGTATATCTGCACATTACTGCTGCTTTAACAGGGGATTAAATTAGGAATTACTATTAGATTAGGAATAGTTATTAGTTGTTAATAAGGATATTGCATATCCAATAGACTTAGGGATGCTCTTAAATCTCTCTATTAAAGGGGATTATTCTTAATAATAAAGCAGCGAATTATTAAATCAACGTGAGTTGCGGAGGTTTAGGGTTCCTCGAATTACCCAAATAAGTCGCTATAGGGAGGCCACGCAAGTCCGATCCAGGCTCTCTTCCTGTCAACAAACCTGTAACAAGAGCAACTCAACGGACACCTAACAACTTGGTATCAGAGCCAGGCATGTCCGACCAACGCCTCGACCGAATGGAACACCAAATAGTGTCCCTTAATGAAGCGATACAAGCAAGTGAAGAAAAAGAACGCAACAAGCACTGGAGAAAATGATGCAAGCATGACCAGACACATGACTTCCCAGTTTGAAGGCTTTTCCAAACGAGGTAGTGGGGGGCATGAAGAAGATTTGACATCAACACACATGGGTAACAAGGGACGATCTGAGTCAATGACCAATGTCACAACGTGTACCAGTTCAACAATGACCAAACTGGAATTTCCACTATATGATAGACATGACGATCCCACCTACTGAATTTGTCGAGTTGAGCAATTTTTTGAGTTTCAAAGAACGGAAGAAGGTGACAAAGTCTCATTAGCTGAGTACCATCTGGATGGAGATGTGCAAATGTGGTACCAACAATTGAAGGGAAGAACCGCAACACTCAGTTGGGATAATTAAAACAGGAACTGCACTTATGTATGGACCGCCACGTTCCAAAATTTTTTTGGGGACTTGACAAAGCTACGCCAAGAAGGGGAGAATGGGAATATTACCTCGAATTTAGTAAGCGTTTGAGTAGAGTTGGAAGCTTAACAGAGGAACAACAGATTGGGTGTTTTTATTAGTGGGTTGAAGGACCATATTCGGACAGAAGTACAGGTAACCTGTTGGACAATTATGACCCATAGCGTTACTATTTGTACAGATCATGGTGTTGTTGTACAAATTAACTATGTGACAAAGGAGATTGCTCTCTTATCATTTGTGATTAGATCACCTAGATGTATAATGATAAGAGGTCTTTATGATTTGTTCCTGGATTGAGAATGATATGAGACAGTATCATCCACGAAGGATAAATCTTAAATATCCCTAGTCAGATTATTATCGAGATTGGACATCGATAAATACATAAAAGACTAGTATTACACTTGTGCGCGTTGTGAGGGCAGAACGACATAGTTCTCATATATTTGGGTATAGGATACTCATGCAAGTGTAATAGGAGGTTGTGTTTTACCGATGGTACGGGAAACAGCTCGCTCTGGATAGACCCCCTCGGAATTCCATTGGTAGTATGACTATGTGTCTATGGAAATCTGAAATCAGGGTAGGTGTATTTGGTCTTAACCTGAGACTTGCACCGCTAATACTTACGACAATCAATATACTTTGGTTTGCGGTCGTCCAGGGCTTTAACAGTGTTCGGTGTACGCCAATGCTGGGTATATTGAGAATCGTAGTGTGTTGGGTGTGATGTCAAGATGGAAGTGTCACTCCAGTCATATGGAGATGATGGTCACATAGGATACGTGACTGGTTCTCTTAAATGCTGCAGCTATCGGGATATTATGACTATGTCATGTAGATCCGATTATAGAGACTAGTTACCAGACATCCGACATGTGCTTCGTACGGGGCAGACACAATTCCAGCCCCAGGCCTAGCACGTGATCATCCGATACTGGATCGAAATACGCAATACTACGTATACTACGCCTGATATAGATCCTTATTCCTGTAAGGATATTTCTGGAGAATTGGGTAGACATGGCGCTTTTGCTAGAAGCCAACATTGTCTTGTAAATCGGTACAAACGTAGTACTAGGTACTTACGTGTTCGGATAATTTGACGACCGAATTGACTGTCAACATATCCGGGGATCTCATGGGTCACTTCCCAAGATTCACCGATGCGTATGACTCGCACTCTAAATTAATCTGGGATTAATTAGAAGAGAGAGAAAATAATCTGGGATCTATTGCGGAGATAGGAGATATTTTATCTGGGATAAAATATCAATAAAGAGAGATAACGATAATTTAGAATTAATCGATTAATTAATATATTCGATATATTAAACGAATTGGATTTCGACGCGGAATTAAAATTAGATTTTAATTCGGGCGAACGAATTAATTTAGAATTAATCGTTAGCGACTTGAATAGTAATGCTAGGTATGATTATTTAATTAAATTAGATTTAATTGCGACGCAACGGAAAATTCGTTAATTTGAATTAGCGAACCCGAGCCCGAGATTATTTACGAGCGCATTCGCATTTCGAATTCGAGTGCGGCACGCAAGTCAAATCAAGCGTCATATCGCTAGTCGCATCTAGCGTCATATCGCTAGTCGCATCTAGCGTCACATCATTCGTCAATCAAGTGATGGATGTCTTTCACTTTGGTGATTGACGCAAGTCACTATTCATGATTGATGGATGATGTGAGATGATGGAAGTGGTTGGTGCCATTATGGCTTGACTTTTTGAAAGCCAAATTCATGGCAAATGAATTTGAAATTCAAATTAGTGTATTAGATGCACTTTTGCCATCAACCAAAATTCATCTCTCTCTCACGCCCTTTAGGGGCTGTTTTCTCCTCTGTTTTGGCAGCCCACTGCCGTGAACCAAGGAAGAAATGGGAAGCAAGAGTAGCGATTTTGTGGCAAAATCGGGAGTGCTAGCACACTAGGAAGTCATGCGAAGGTGATAGGGAAGCCCACCCTGAGCCGAGAATCGTTTGACGAAGCTTGGAGCTTGGAAGATAATCCAAAACCGAAAATGGTGGAGCTCAAAAACTGCACTGCTGTGAACCAACCAGTGGGCAGAAAAACGTTTTTGTTGCATCTCGCGTCGCTAAACTGATCGATGTAAGTATTCCGCGACTTTCTCGATTGTATTCACACATGTTTATATGCTTTTGATTCGATCCTTGGGAGCATAGAACTCCAACAATGGTATCAGAGCCAGGTTACAAGCATGAAACGAATTTAGGCTTAAAATTTGGGTAAATTGTATTTGAGCATGATTTGAATAAATTGGATGTTTGAGTATGCTTAATACATGTTTAATTGAGGATGATTAGATCAATTTGATTAATTATGTTTGGAACATTTTTCCAAATCTTCTTGCTTGGCCGAGAGATATGCCCTAAAATGTCTTGGTGAATTTTTGATTTTTTGATCATTGGATGTGTTGGAAATCAATTGGGGATATTGATTTAATGTTGAATTGAATTTAATTGGATTGAATTTGATTTGGACAAAATAATCCCCTTTGGCCGAGACTTTGTGTAGCATGAAATGGGTTTGATTTTAATCAAAATGTGTTGGACATGTGATGATGAAAATGGCATGATTAATTAGTACTAATTTGGTTTTTTGGAAATATTGATTTGGGTGATTAATTATGTTAATACACTTTAGTTTAACATAATATTAATTTTGAATTTTTGTGTTTAGTTAAATGGGCTTGAAATTTGATTTGGGCTTAAGTGTTGTAATTGGGCTAATTGGGCTTTGTTGTACAAAGTTGGGTTTAGGGAAAATTGGTTGGATCCAATTAGGCCCAAAACCGCTTCCATAAAGCCCAAATGCGACTTAATGGCCTTTAAAGTTTAATTGGGCCTAATGGGCCTAAATTGATTTCTAGGCTTATGGGGTAATTCCCGGATTGGACTTTGGTTATCGGTTTGACCCGAGTTGACCAAAAGTCCACGCCTTAAAGAAATTAATTAAAAGCCCATTGGACTTTATTTAAATTGACGTTGGACGTTAATCGGGCTTTGAGACCCGTAACGATTAAATTTGGAATTTAAATCGTAAAGGTTCGTTGAATAAAGTGTAATATTTAATTTGGAATTAAAATAAGTGAGTTAGTATTAAATACATATTAAATTGGATTTAATGTTGTAGTTTAATTTAATTCGAGAATTCGTACTTTGAGTACTTATTCGCAAAACGAGTTTGACTCGAGCAAAATCAAATCGTTGTTTGAACATTGGATGATCACTAATTACCAGATTAATTAATTTGATTAGATTGATTGATAACATGCTTGTGAGAATACATGGTTGCGATGCATGAATAATGTATATCATATGTATATTAGAAGGGTGGGGCAATTTTAGAAATTGTTGTAATAAATTTGATTTATTAATTGGACCTGCGTGTCCAGCCTTATCACCTCCTTATTCTTTGTATTCTCTTCTCACCTATTCCCCTCAATGTAAATAAGGTTTCTTTAGAAGTGTATGTAACGGGTAGAAGTAATACATGTGCTAGCGGGAGAGAGAAAGGAGAGATTGATCTATCGGATCAATGTGTAAAGTATCCATCCGCATATCATTATTATTTATTTATACGTGCTTTATTATATGTTTAGAATATGTTTAAGGGTGTATGATGATGAGACCTTAACAAGATAATAAATTGGTTGCCAATTTACACTCGAAAAACCCTCGCAAAATATTAAGCGTCTTTCCTACCATTGAGTGATTCTCACTCAAGATCCAGACTGGCATTGGCTTGTTGGCCAAAGTCAAAGCCTTTGTCCGTCGAGGATGTGTTTGAATCACGAGAGCTTTGTTCCATATGGTGTCTTGTCCAAGTTGTGGTTTTTGTTGGCCAAAGTCAATACCACTTCTTGTCCATCGACATTGTTACGAATCTTTCCATGGTTAATGGGTCGCGCTTAACTGGGATCACTAAGTTTGTTGTGCAAAGCCAAGGCTTAGTTGATTCAGAGGAAAAAGGTTAGGTAATACATTAGATGTATTGGCATATATAAGATATATGTTTCGGACTTGGATGTCTCCCTACCGGATCTAGGAATTGGATTGGATCCAATCGATCTAAGAGATCTACCTAGTTAATTATCATACCATTTGTTGGCCAAAGTCAAGATGTGTGATATTTAACGGGATCCTAGCCCAATAGGAAACACGGTTTTCCGAGTACTCGACAGAGAGTTAGAGGCTCGCCGAAAAATAGTGGGAGGCAAGAATTGAATTTGCAATACACGTTTAACTACTTGCCATACTCGCTCAATCACAAATATCATTCGTCAAAGAAATTAAATGTTAGTTGGACTAATATTTAAATGTTGTTTTAATAATAGTTGGACTATATTCAAACTATTCATTTATAGTTGATTTTATAATTGGATTATAGTAATCAATATAATTGATTTTAATCTATTAAATTTTAGTTGATTAAATAGTTGGACTATTGTAATCATTATAATAAATAGTACCTAAATCGTTGATTAAATAGTTTGACTATTAGAATCAAGATAAAATTGAAAGATTGACATTTAAAACATAATCCTAGGGAAAATGTATTTAAATGGTTTAATTTTCAAATTGGGAATAAATTTCAGGATAGTCCTGAAAATTAAGAAGTTACTTTATTTGATAAAATAACATATTAGGCCTAAGCCCGGAGTTAAGCAAATAGTCGACCATAATCTTTGGAAGATTTATGTGATGATAACTTTAGTGCTTAATCCATTAAGCTTGTCGCAGTAGATTCCTTAATTTCTTTGTCAGAACTAAGGGTTAGATCCTTAAAGTATGATATTGAAATTGAAGGATCTTCAAAGAATCTATCCTTAGAATCTTAGAAGTACATAATTGCAATAAATAACTCTGGGAGAGTTAATGATTATTCTCAAGGAGACAAAGTCAAAGTTTGCAATAAGGCAAGTAGCGCAAGGCGCACCTTACTTCGATATTCTAGAAGGCCAAGGCTTGGCCAAAGGCTTCTGGAGTGTTGAAACAAGCAAAGGTAAGATCATTATAATCTTCTAGGAAGATAAAGGACATATCCCAAAATATTTGCCTAAATTGTGGCAAACGGGATCGCGGAAGCGTGACTGCCGTTTGGACAAGGCATACATGAAGGAATTGAAGAACGGGCAAGGCTCTGACTTCAAATATATTTGTCAACATTATGTTCACTACTAGTATTAAAATTGGATTTTTAGATACTTAGTGTGGTACATAAATATGTATTGATGTTCAGAATCTGCTATGAGCAGGATACTGACTTCAGTTGAGATTTATCTGCGAATTGGAAATAGGACGAAAGTCGCTGTTTTAACCGTAGATACCTAATTTTAGGAACTACCATTTGGGTGTGTACCTAAATTTGGAAACTGTTATAATGTAACTAGTTTGACTAGATACATTATCTCTATATCAGTTTTGACCCGCTGTGGGTGAACCTTTATATTCTAGAACACTAAAGTGTTTTATTATATAAAGATGATATTGAGATAAACATATTAGATGTGAATAACAGTATTTATATTTTGAATATAAATAAATCTCAAACGTATAACGTTACAAACAAATAGCTCGAACTGATTTGATTAGAAGAAACTAATTTGTGGCATTGTGTCTGGGACACAATTAAACAAGAATCGTATATCCACTCTTTCGGAGAGTGTGTACTAGGACTGATTTGATCTTATTCAAATAAAGTGTACGAATTTAGTTTATTGGGTAAAGTGCCTAAAACACTATTTACTTGGTAAAAGTGTAAATGCCACCAATCTGATAGCCCTAGTTCATAGTGTAGCCAGTGGGCCCATGTCTAGCAAGGCTAGATGTGGATATGAATATTTCGTGACCGTTACGGATGTGGCATCGCGTTATGGTTATGTGTTTCTTTGAAACAAAAATCGGAAACTTTTAATGTTTCGACACGAAATAGACAAACAGATCGGCTGAAGTATTAAACCGTCACGGTAAGACCGTAATGGAAAATCCTCCTGGAAAATGTCAGTTTGACGTTGTATCCGAACAGAGTAACCAAATTGTGTTAGACATTATTAAGGTTAATCATGAGTCGCTCTGAGCTACCATTTCCTTCAACAGATAAGCATTAACATTGCAAGAACTTATTTTGAATAAGGTTCCATAAAATCTGTTTGACAGATTTCATATAAGATATAAACAGGAAAGAAACCGGGTTTCACATTCCTGATAATTTGTGTATGCTAGGCATGTGTTTGGATGATACCAAACTAGAACCCAAATTGGATAAATGCCAATTGTCGGTTATCCTAGGGATACCAAAGTATAGTACTTATACAACTCACATGAGAACAATGTAATTTTTGCTCACCATGCGGTTTTCCTAAGAGGAATACCGATAAGCAGTGGTAAGTGGGAGGATAGTAAAACTCGATGAAAATCGGAGTGATATTATTCAAGGCACCGATTCCTAATGGAACACAAATAGTTCATCAAGGATGAAACTATTACCATTAATCTTCGAATACACAAGAACCGCGTATGTCGGAGAGAGTCAGAAAACAACCTGGGGTATGGGTTTCTGATCTGACCTCATAAAGATGTCTATCTTATTGAGGCATACCAACTGACTACGTATGAGGAAGTGATACAAGGTATCGACTCCCTATTATGGCAAAGTGTCATGAGTCCGAAATGGATTCCATGTATACCAACTATGTTTGGACACTAGTTGATGTACAGCAAGGCATTGTGCCTACTGGTACTATATTAGTCTTCAAGGAAGACATACATGGATGGCAACATACCAATGTACTAAGCTAGGCTTGTGTAGCGGAAAGGTATCGTTATCAACATTGTGTTGATTACGATTCAACCTTTTACCTGTTGCCACGGTAAATCCATTTGGATAATGCTTGCTTAAAGCTGCATGTTTCATTTATGAAATATGACAGCTTTACGGAAAATCGCTTTCCTGAAAAGGAAACATTTGGAGGATGTTAAAACATCCTGTCGGTTTTGTCGTACCAAAACTAGCAAACAAGGTTTGCAGGTTATTCGATCCATGTTTGGATTGAAGCAAGCATTAGGTTCTTCGAATTATTTTGATATAATCATAATGGTTTATGATTTAATTCAAAACGAAATGATTCTTGTGTATATAAGAGGGTTAGTGGGAGCGCACTGACAATGGTGTCCTATAAATAATGATAATATGTCATTTCTTGGAAATGATATTCCCATAATAAACAATTGGTGAAAGCTTGGCTTTCATGAGAAAACTCTCCGAGAACTCGTACATTGAAAAATATATGCGACCTGGTGTCTCATACGCTTTGAGCATATGGATTCACAAATAGGCCAATCCGAGTGATAGTCACTGGATAGAAGTTAAGAACATACTTAGTATCTTAGAGAACTAAGATGCTGTCTCAATCTATGGAGATGGAGAACTTGAAGTGACTGGGATCACTGTAGCAAGTTTCCTAACCGATAAAATGACTATAAGTCGTAAACGGTACTATACAGTTTGAATAACGGTACAGTGAGCTGAAAATCTTCCAAACAAGATACTGTTACCGTATAAACAACAAACGCGGGTTATTGCTGCAGCTGAGGCAGCAATAGAAGTCTTCTGGGGCGATAACAAATCTAATTAGATTAGATATAATTCTGTTGCAGCTGAGCTAGGCTTGAGCAGACGCTAAAGAATTATTGGTCTCATCAACGATCCAGATACATACTTAGACTATTCATCTTATTCGTTCGGATCATACATCGTGGCGATGTGATGATCGAATAAATCGCATCAGACGATAATAGGCAAATCGGTTGACGAAAGCTTTTCTCAGCAGTTTGAGCCAACCGTACATAGTTCGGGTGTTAGACACTCGAGTGACTGGCTATAGGCCAAGTGGGAGATTGTTGGACATTATGACCCATAGCGTCACTATTTGTACAGATCATGGTGTTGTTGTACAAATTAACTATGTGACAAATGAGATTGCTCTCTTATCATTTGTGATTAGATCACCTAGATGTATAAATGATATGAGAGGTCCTTATGATTTGTTCCTGGATTGAGAATGATATGAGACAGTATCAGTCCACGAAGGATAAATCATTAAATATCCCTAGTCAGAGTATTATCGAGATTGGACATCGATAAATCGTAAAAGACTAGTATTACACTTGTGCGCGTTGTGAGGGCACAACGACATAGTTCTCATATATTTGGGTATAGGATACTCATGCAAGTGTAATAGGAGGTTGTGTTTTACCGATGGTACGGGAAACAGCTTCGCTCTGGATAGACCCCCTCAGAATTCCATTGGTAGTATGACTATGTGTCTATGGAAATCCGAAATCAAGGTAGGTGTATTTGGTCTTAACATGAGACTTTCACCGCTAATACTTGCGACAATCAATATACTTTGGTTGCGGTCGTCCAGGGCTTTAACAGGTTCGATGTACGCTAATGTTGGGTATATTGAGAATCGTAGTGTGTTGGATGTGATGTCAAGATGGAAGTGTCACTCCCGTCATATGGAGATGATGGTCACGTAGGATACGAGACTGGTTCTCTTAAATGCTGCAGCTATCGGGATATTATGACTAGGTCATGTATATCCGATTATAGAGACTAGTTACCAGACATCCGACATGTGCTTCGTACGGGGCAGACACAATTCCAGCCCCAGGCCTAGCACGTGATCATCCGATACTGGATCGAAATACGCAATACTACGTATACTACGCCTGATATAGATCCTTATTCCTGTAAGGATATTTCTGGAGAATTGGGTAGGCATGGCGCTTTGCTAGAAGCCAACCTTGTCTTGTAAATCGGTACAAACGTAGTACTAGGACTTACGTGTTCGGATAGTCCGACGACCGAATTTACTGCCAACATATCCGGGGATCTCATGGGTCGCTTCCCAAAGATTCACCGATGACGTATGACTCGCACTCTAATTAATCTGGGATTAATTAGAAGAGAGAGAAAATTAATCTGGGATTAATTGCGGAGATATTTTATCTGGGATAAAATATCAATAAAAGAGAGATAACGATTAATTTGGAATTAATCGATTAATTAATATATTCGATATTTAAACGAAATTGGATTTCGACGCGGAATTAAAATTAGATTTTAATTCGGGCGAACGAATTAATTTAGAATTAATTCGTTAGCGACGTGAATAGTAATATGCAGGCATGATTTTTAATTAAATTAGATTAATTGCGACGCAACGGAAATTCGTTAATTTGGAATTAGCGAACCCGAGCCCGAGATTATTTGCGAGCGCATTCGCATTTCGAATTCGAGTGCGGCACGCAAGTCAAATCAAGCGTCAAATCGCTAGTCGCATCTAGCGTCACATAATTCGTCAATCAAGTGATGGATGTCTTTCACTTTGAGTGATTGACGCAAGTCATTATTCATGATTGATGGATTGATGTGAGTTGATGGAAGTGGTTGGTGCCATTATGGCTTGACTTTTTGAAAGCCAAATTCATGGCAAATGAATTAGAAATTCAAATTAGTGTATTAGATACACTTTTCCATCAACCAAAATCAAACTCTCTCTCTCCATCTCTCTCTCTCACGCCCTTAGGGGCTGTTTTTCCTCTGTTTTGGCAGCCACTGCCGTGAACCAATGAAGAGAATGGGAAGCAAAAGAGCGTAATTTTGTGGCAAAATCGGGAGTGCTAGCACACTACGAAGTATGCGAAGGTGATAGGGAAGTCCACCCATGAGCCGGGAATCGTTTGACGAAGCTTGGAGCTTGGAAGATGATCCAAAAACCGAAAATAGTGGAGCTCAAAAACTGCACTACCGTGAACACCAGTGGGCAGAAAAACGTTTGTTGCATCTCGCGTCGCTCAACCGATCGATGTAAGTATTCCGCGACTTCTCGATTGTATTCACACATGTTTATATGCTTTTGATTCGATCCTGGGACTAGTAGAACTCCAACAATGGTATCAGAGCAAGGTTAAAAGCATGAAACGAATTTAGGCTTAAAATTTGGGTAAATTGTATTTGAGCATGATTTGAATAAATTGGATGTTTGAGTATGCTTAATACATGTTTAATTGAGGATTGATTGGATCAATTTGATTAAATTATGTTTGGAATATTTTCCCCAAACTTCTTGCTTGGCCGAGAGATATGCCCTAAAATGTCTTGGTGATTTTTGATTTTTTGATCATTGGATGTGTTGGAAATCAATTGGGGATATTGATTTAATGTTGAATTGAATTTAATTGGATTGAATTTGATTGGACAAAATAACCCCTTTGGCCGAGACTTTGTGTAGCATGAAAGGGTTTGATTTTAATCAAAATGTGTTGGACATGTGATGATGAAAATGGCATGATTAATTAGTACTAATTGGTGTTTTGGAAATATTGATTGGGTGATTAATTATGTTAATACACTTTAGTTTAATTAAATATTAAATTTGGAATTTTGGTGTTAGTTAAATGGGCTTGAAATTGGATTGGGCTTAATGTTGTAATTGGGCTTATTGGGCTTTGTTGTACAAAGTTGGGTTTAGGGAAAATTGGTTGGATCCAATTAGGCCCAAAACCGCTTCCATAAAGCCCAAATGCGACTTAATGGACCTTTAAAGTTTAATTGGGCCTAATGGGCCTAAATTGATTTCTAGGCTTATGGGGTAATTCCCGGATTGGACTTTGGTTATCGGTTTGACCCGAGTTGACCAAAAGTCCACGCCTTAAAGAAATTAATTAAAAGCCCATTGGACTTTATTTAAATTGACGTTGGACGTTAATCGGGCTTTGAGACCCGTAACGATTAAATTTGGAATTTAAATCGTAAAGGTTCGTTGAATAAAGTGTAATATTTAATTTGGAATTAAATAGTGAATTAGTATTAAATACATTTAATTGGATTTAATGTTGTAGTTTAATTTAATTCGAGAATTCGTACTTTGAGTACTTATTCGCAAAACGAGTTTGACTCGAGCAAAATCAAATCGTTGTTTGAACATTGGATGATCACTAATTATCAGATTAATTAATTTGATTAGATTGATTGATAACATGCTTGTGTGAATACATGGTTGCGATGCATGAATAATGTATATCATATGTATATTAGAAGGGTGGGGCAATTTTAGAAATTGTTGTAATAAATTTGATTTATTAATTGGACCTGCGTGTCCAGCCTTATTCACCTCCTTATTCTTTGTATTCTCTTCTCACCTATTCCCCTCAATGTAAATGAGGTTTCTTTAGAAGTGTAGTGTAAGGGTAGAGAGTAGAAGTAATACATGTGCTAGCGGGAGAGAGAAAGGGAGAGATTTGATCTAGGATCAATGTGTAAAGTATCCATCCGCATATCATTATTATTTATTTATACGCGCTTTATTATGTGTTTAGAATGCATGTTTAAGGGTGTATGATGATGAGACCTTAACAAAGATAATAAATTGGTTGCCAATTTGCACTCGAAAAAACCCTCGCAAAATATTAAGCGTCTTTCCTTCCATTGAGTGATTCTCACTCAAGATCCGAGACTGGCATTGGCTTGTTGGCCAAAGTCAAGGCCTTTGTCCGTCGAGGATGTGTTTGAATCACGAGAGCTTTGTTCCATATTGGTGTCTTGTCCAAGTTGTGGTTTGTTGGCCAAAGTCAAGACCACTTCTTGTCCATCGACATTGATTACGAATTTTCCATGGTCAATGGGTCGCGCTTACTACTGGGATCACTAAGTTTGTTGTGCCAAAGCCAAGGCTTAGTTGATTCAGAGGAAAAATGGTTAGGTAATACATTGGATGTATTGGCATATATAAGATATATGTTTCGGACTTGGGTGTCCCCCTACCGGATCTAGGAATTGGATTGGATCCAATCGATCTTAGAGATTTACCTAGTTAATTATCATACAATTTGTTGGCCAAAGTCAAGATTGTGTGATATTTAACGGGATCCTAGCCCACTAGGAAACACGGTTTCCCGAGTACTCGACAGAGGTTAGAGGCTCGCCGAAAAATAGTGGGAGGCAAGAATTGAATTTGCAATATTCGTTTAATTACTTGCCATACGCGCTCAATTACAAATATCATTCGTCAAAGAAATTAAATGTTAGTTGGACTAATATTTAAATGTTGTTTTAATAATAGTTGGACTATATTCAAACTATTCATTTATAGTTGATTTATAATTGGATTATAGTAATCAATATAATTGATTTTAATCTATTAAATTATAGTTGATTAAATAGTTGGACTATTGTAATCATTATAATAAATAGTACCTAAATCGTTGAAATAGTTGACTATTAGAATCAAGATAAAATTGAAAGATTGACATTTAAACATAATCCTAGGGAAAATGTATTTAAATGGTTTAATTTTCAAATTGGGAATAAATTTCAGGATGGTCCTGAAAAATAAGAAGTTACTTTATTTGATAAAATAACATATTAGGCCTAAGCCCGGAGTTAAGCAAATAGTCGAGCATAATCTTTGGAAGATTTTGTGATGATAACTTTAGTGCTTAATCCATTAAGCTTGTCGCAGTAGACTCCTTAATTTCTGTCAGAACTAAGGATTAGATCCTTAAAGTATGATAATGAAATTGAAGGATCTTCAAAGAATCTATCTTAGAATCTTAGAAGTACATAAATTGCAATAAAAACTCTGGAGAGTTAATGACTATTCTCAAGGAGACAAAGTCAAAGTTTGCAATAAGGCAAGTAGCGCAAGGCGCACCTTACTTCGATATTCTAGAAGGCCAAGGCTTGGCCAAAGGCTTCTGGAGTGTTGAAACAAGCAAAGGTAAAATCATTATAATCTTCTGGGAAGATAAAGGACATATCCCAAAATGTCTGCCTAAATTGTGGCAAACGGGATCGCGGAAGCGTGACTGCCGTTTGGACAAGGCAGACATGAAGGAATTGAAGAACGGGCAAGGCTCTGACTTCAAATATATTTGTCAAATTATGTTCACTACTAGTATTAAAATTGGATTTTAGATACTTAGTGTGGTACATAAATATGTATTGATGTTCAGAATCTGCTATGAGCAGGATACTGACTTCAGTGAGATTTATCTGCGAATTGGAAATAGGACGAAAGTCGCTGTTTTAACCGTAGATACCTAATTTTAGGAACTACCATTTGGGTGTGTACCTAAATTTGGAAACTGTTATAATGTAACTAGTTTGACTAGATACATTATCTCTATATCAGTGTTTGACCCGCTGCGGGTGAACCTTTATATTCTAGAACACTAAAGTGTTTTATTATATAAAGATGATATTGAGATAAACACATTAGATGTGAATAACATTATTTATATTTTGAATATAATAAATCTCAAACCTAAACTATATGACAACACAAATAGCTCGAACTGATTTGATCAGAAGAAACTAATTTGTGGCATTTTGTCTGGGACACAATTAAACAAGAATCGTATATCCACTCTTTCGGAGAGTGGGTACTAGGACTGATTTGATCCTATTCAAATAAAGTCTACGAATCTAGTTTATTGGGCAATAAAGTGCCTAAAACACTATTTACTTGGTAAAAGTGTAAATGCCACCAATCTGTTAGCCCTAGTTCATAGTGTAGCCAGTGGGCCCATGTCTAGCTAGGCTAGATGTGGATATGAATATTTCGTGACCTTTACGGATGTGGCATCGCGTTATGGTTATGTGTTTCTTTGAAACACAAATCGGAAACTTTTAAAGTTTCGACACGAAATAGACAAACAGATCGGCTGAAGTATTAAACCGTCACGGTAAGACCGTAATGGAAAATACTTAAGCAATAAGTTTCTAAATATACTTGAAAGAGTATAATATTCTTTCAAATGAGGACTCCTCCCGGAACACGTCATTTTGACGTGTGTGTCCGAACAGAGTAACCGAATTTTGTTAGACATGATAAGGTTAATCATGAGTCGCTCTGAGCTACCATTTCCTTCAACGAATAAGCATTAACAGTGCAAGAACTTATTTTGAATAAGTTTCCATAAAAATCTGTTTAACAGATTTCATATAAGATATGAACAGGAAAGAAACCGGGTTTCACATTCCTGATAATTTGGGCATGCTAGGCATGTTTGGATGATACCAAACTAGAACCCAAATTGGATAAGTGCCATTTAGGTTATCCTAGGGATACCAAAGTATAGTACTTATACAACTCACATGAGAACAATGTAATTGTTGCTCACCATGCGGTTTTCCTAAGAGGAATACCGATATGCAGTGGTAAGTGGGAGGATAGTAAAACTCGATGAAAATCAATATATAAGTGATTCAAGGCACCGATTCCTAATGGAACACAAATAGTTCATCAAGGATGAAACTATTACCATTAATCTTCGAATACACAAGAACCGCGTATGTCGGAGAGAGTCAGAAAACAACCTGGGGTATGGGTTTCTGATCTCACCTCATAAAGATGTCTATCTTATTGAGGTATACCAACTGACTACGTATGAGGAAGTGATACAAGGTATCGACTCCCTATTATGGCAAAGTGTCATGAGTCCGAAATGGATTCCATGTATACCAACTATGTTTGGACACTAGTTGATGTACCTGAAGGCATTGTGCCTACTGGTACTATTTTAGTCTTCAAGGAAGACATACATGGATGGCAATATACCAACGTACTAAGCTAGGCTTGTAGCGGAAAGGTATCGTTATCAACATTGTGTTGATTACGATTCAACCTTTTACCTGTTGCCACGGTAAATCCATTTGGATAATGCTTGCTTAAGCTGCATGTTTCATTTATGAAATATGACAGCTTTACGGGAAAATCGCTTTCCTGAAAAGGAAACCATTTGGAGGATGTTTAAAACATCCTGTCGGTTTTGTCGTACCAAAACTAGCAAACAAGGTTTGCAGGTTATTCGATCCATGTTTGGATTGAAGCAAGCATTAGGTTCTTCGAATTATATTTTTGATATAATCATAATGGTTTATGATTTAATTCAAAACGAAATGATTCTTGTGTATATAAGAGGGTTAGTGGGAGCGCACTGACAATGGTGTCCTATAAATAATGATAATATGTCATTTCTTGGAAATGATATTCCCATAATAACAATCGGTGAAAGCTTGGCTTTCATGAGAAAACTCTCCGAGAACTCGTACATTGAAAAATGTACGCGACCTGGTGTCTCATACGCTTTGAGCATATGGATTCACAAACAGGCCAATCCGAGTGATAGTCACTGGATAGAAGTTAAAAACATACTTAGTATCTTAGAGAACTAAGGATGCTGTCTTAATCTATGGAGATGGAGAACTTGAAGTGACTAGGATAACTGTAGCAAGTTTCCTAACCGATAAAATGACTATAAGTCGTAAATGGTACTATACAGTTTGAATAACGGTACAGTGAGCTGGAAATCTTCCAAGCAAGATATTGTTACCGTATAAACAACAAATACGGGTTATTGCTGAAGCTGAGGCAGCAATAGAAGCCTTCTGGGGCGATAACAAATCTAATTAGATTAGATATAATTCTGTTAGCAGCTGAGCTAGGCTTGAGCACAGGCTAAAGAATTAATGGTCTCATCAACGATCCAGATACATACTTCGACTATTCATCTGATTCGTTCGGATCATACATCGTGGCGATGTGATGATTCATAAATCGCATCAGATGATAATCATACAAATCCGCTGACGAAAGCTTTTTCAGCAGTTTGAGCCAACCGTACATAGTTCGGGTGTTAGACCACTCGAGTGACTGGCTATAGGCCAAGTGGGAGATTGTTGGACAATTATGACCCATAGCGTCACTATTTGTACAGATCATGGTGTTGTTGTACAAATTAACTATGTGACAAAGGAGATTGCTCTTATCATTTGTGATTAGATCACCTAGATGTATAAATGATAGGAGGTCCTTATGATTTGTTCCTGGATTGAGAATGATATGAGACAGTATCAGTCCACGAAGGATAAATCATTAAATATCCCTAGTCAGAGTATTATCGAGATTGGACATCGATAAATACGTAAAAGACTAGTATTACACTTGTGCGCGTTGTGAGGGCACAACGACATAGTTCTCATATATTTGGGTATAGGATACTCATGCAAGTGTAATAGGAGGTTGTGTTTTACCGATTGTACGGGAAACAGCTTCGCTCTGGATAGACCCCCTCGAATTCCATTGGTAGTATGACTATGTGTCTATGGAAATCCGAAATCAGGGTAGGTGTATTTGGTCTTAACCTGAGACTTGCACGCTAATACTTGCGACAATCAATATACTTGGTTGGGGTCGTCCAGGGCTTTAACAGGTTCTGTGTACGCCAATTGGGTATATTGAGAATCGTAGTGTGTTGGGTGTGATGTCAAGGGAAGTGTCACTCCAGTCATATGGAGATGATGGTCACGTAGGATACGGACTGGTTTCTTTAAATGCTGCAGCTATCGGGATATTATGACTAGGTCATGTATATCCGATTATAGAGACTAGTTACCAGACATCCGACATGTGCTTCGTACGGGGCAGACACAATTCCAGCCCCAGGCCTAGCACGTGATCATCCGATACTGGATCGAAATACGCAATACTACGTATACTACGCCTGATATAGATCCTTATTCCTGTAAGGATATTTCTGGAGAATTGGGTAGGCATGGCGCTTTGCTAGAAGCCAACCTTGTCTTGTAAATCGGTACAAACGTAGTACTAGATACTTACGTGTTCGGATAGTATGACGACCGAATTTACTGCCAACATATCCGGGGATTTCATGGGTCGCTTCCCAAAGATTCACCGATGACGTATGACTCGCACTCTAAATTAATCTGGGATTAATTAGAATAGAGAGAAAATTAATCTGGGATTAATTGCGGAGATATTTTATCTGGGATAAAATATCAATAAAAGAGAGATAACGATTAATTTGGAATTAATAATTAATTAATATATTCGATATATTAACGAAATTGGATTTCGACGCGGAATTAAAATTAGATTTTAATTCGGCGAAACGATTTATTTAGAATTAATTCGTTAGCGACGTGAATAGTAATTATGCTAGGCATGATTATATTAATTAAATTAGATTTAATTGCGACGCAACATAAAATTCTTTAATTTGAATTAGCGAACCCGAGCCTGAGATTATTTGCGAGAGCATTCGCATTTCGAATTCGAGTGCGGCACACAAGTCAAATCAAGCGTCAAATCGCTAGTCGCATCTAGCATCACATCATTCGTCAATCAAGTGATGGTTGTCTTTCACTTTGAGGATTGACGCAAGTCACTATTCATGATTGATGGATTGATGTGAGTTGATGGAAGTGGTTGGTGCCATTATGGCTTGACTTTTTGAAAGCCAAATTCATGGCAAATGAATTGAAATTCAAATTAGTGTATTAGATACCACTTTGCCATCAACCAAAAATTCATCTCTCTCTCACGCCCTTTGGGGCGTTTTTCTCTCTGTTTTGGCAGCCCACTGCCGTGAACAAGGAAGAAATGGGAAGCAAAAGTCACGATTTTGTGGTAAAATCGGGAGTGCTAGCACACTACGAAGTCATGCGAAGGTGATAGGGAAGTCCACCCATGAGCCGGGAATCTTTTGACGAAACTCGGAGCTTGGAAGATGATCCAAAAACCGAAAATGGTGGAGCTCAAAAACTACACTGCCGTGAACCAACCAGTGGGCAGAAAAACGTTTTTGTTGCATCTCGCGTCGCTCAACCGATCGATGTAAGTATTCCGCGACTTTCTCGATTGTATTCACACATGTTTATGCTTTGATTCGATCCTTGGGACCGTTAGAACTCCAACAATGGTATAGAGCCAGGTTAAAAGCATGAATGAATTTAGGCTTAAAATTTGGTAAATTGTATTTGAGCATGATTGAATAGATTGGAAGTGAGTATGCTTAATACATTTTAAGAGGATTGATTGGATCAATTGATTAAATTATGTTTGGAACATTTTCCCCAAATCTTCTTGCTTGGTCGAGAGATATGCCCTAAAACGTCTTGGTGAATTTTTGATTTTTTTTAATCATTGGATGTGTTGGAAATCATGGGGGATATTGATTTAATGTTGAATTGAATTTAATTGGATTGAATTTGATTTGACAAAATAATCCCCTTTGGCCGAGACTTTGTGTAGCATGAAATGGGTTTGATTTTAATCAAAATGTGTTGGACATGTGATGATGAAAATGGCATGATTAATTAGTACTAATTTAGTGTTTTGGAAATATTGATTTGGGTGATTAATTATGTTAATACACTTTAGTTAACTAAATATTAAATTTGGAATTTTTGTGTTTAGTTAAATGGGCTTGAAATTGGATTTGGCTTAAGTGTTGTAATTGGGCTAATTGGGCTTTGTTGTACAAAGTTGGGTTTAGGCAAAATTGGTTGGATCCAATTAGGCCCAAAACCGCTTCCATAAAGCCCAAATGCGACTACTTAATGGACCTTTAAAGTTTAATTGGCCTAATGAGCCTAAATGATTTCTAGGCTTATGGGGTAATCCCGGATTGGACTTTGGTTATCGGTTTGACCCGAGGTGACCAAAAGTCCACGTCTTAAAGAAATTAATTAAAAGCACATTGGACTTTAATTAAATTGACGTTGGATGTTAATCGGGCTTTGAGACCCGTACGATTAAATTGGAATTTAAATCGTAAAGGATCATTGAATAAAGTGGAATATTTAATTTGAATTAAAATAAGTGTGTTAGTATTAAATACATATTAAATTGATTAATGTTGTAGTTTATTTTAATTCGAGAATTCGTACTTTGAGTACTTATTCGCCAAAACGAGTTTGACTCGAGCAAAATCAAATCGTTGTTTGAACATTGGATGATCAGTAATTATCAGATTAATTAATTGATTAGATTGATGATAACATGCTTGTGTGAATATATGGTGCGATGCATGATAATGTATATCGGATGGATATTAGAAGGGTGGGGCAATTTTAGAAATTGTTGTAATAAATTTGATTTATTAATTGGACCTGCGTGTCCAGCCATCACCTCCTTCTTTGTATTCTCTTCTCACATATTCCCCTCAATGTAAATAAGGTTCTTTAGAAGTGTAGTGAAGTGTGTAAGGGTAGGAAGAAGTAATACATGTGCTAGCGGGAGAGAGAAAGGGAGAGATTTGATCTAGGATCAATGTGTAAAGTATCCATCCGCATATCATTATTATTATTTATACGCGCTTTATTATGTGTTTAGAATGCATGTTTAAGGGTGTATGATGATGAGACCTTAACAAAGATAATAAATTGGTTGCCAATTGCACTCGAAAACCCTTACAAAATATTAAGCGTCTTTCCTTCCATTGAGTGATTCTCACTCAAGATCCGAGACTGGCATTGGCTTGTTGGCCAAAGTCAAGGCCTTTGTCGTCGAGAATGTGTTTGAATCACGAGAGCTTTGTTCCCTATTGGTGTCTTGTCCAAGTTGTGGTTTGTTGGCCAAAGTCAAGACCACTTCTTGTCCATCGACATTGATTACGAAGCTTTCCATGGTCAATGGGTCGCGCTTAACTGGGATCACTAAGTTTTTTGCCAAAGCCAAGGCTTAGTTGGTTCAGAGGAAAAATGTTAGGTAATACATTGGATGTATTGGCATATATAGATATATGTTTCGGACTTGGATGACCACCTACCGAATCTAGGAATTGGATTGGATCCAATCGATCTTAGAGATCTACCTAGTTAATTATCATACAATTTGTTGGCCAAAGTCAAGATTGTGTGATATTTAATGGGATCCTAGCCCACTAGGAAACACAGTTTCCCCGTACTCGACAGAGGGTTAGAGGCTCGCCGAAAAATAGTGGGAGGCAAGAATTGAATTTGCATTACTCGTTTAATTACTTGCCATACACGCTCAATCTCAAATATCATTCGTCAAAGAAATTAATGTTAGTTGAACTAATATTTAAATGTTGTTTTAATTAATAGTTGGAATATATTCAAACTATTCATTTATAGTTGATTTTATAATTGGATTATAGTAATCAATATAATTGATTTTAATCTATTAAATTATAGTTGATTAAATAGTTAGACTATTGTAATCATTATAATAAATAGTACATAAATCGCTTGATTAAATAGTTGGACTATTAGAATCAAGATAAAATTGAAAGATTGACATTTAAAACATAATCCTAGGGAAAATGTATTTAAGTGGTTTAATTCTCAAATTGGGAATAAATTTCAGGATAGTCCTGAAAATTAGGAAGTTACTTTATTTGATAAAATAACATATTAGGCCTAAGCCCGAAGTTAGGCAAATAGTCGAGCATAATCTTTGGAAGATTTATGTGATGATAACTTTAGTGCTTAATCCATTAAGCTTGTCGCAGTAGACTCCTTAATTTCTTTGTCAGAACTAAGGGTTAGATCCTTTAAGTATGATATTGAATTGAAGGATCTTCAAAGAATCTATCCTTAGAATCTTAGAAGTACAAAATTGCAATAAATAACTCTTGGAGAGTTAATGATTATTCTCAAAGAGACAAAGTCAAAGTTTGCAATAAGGCAAGTAGCGCAAGGCGCACCTTACTTCGATATTCTAGAAGGCCAAGGCTTGGCCAAAGGCTTCTGGAGTGTTGAAACAAGCAAAGGAAAAAATCATTATAATCTTCTGGGAAGATAAAGGACATATCCCAAAATGTCTGCCTAAATTGTGGCAAACGGGATCGCGGAAGCGTGACTGCCGTTTGGACAAGGCAGACATGAAGGAATTGAAGAACGGGCAAGGCTCTGACTTCAAATATGTTGTCGGCATTATGTTCACTACTAGTATTAAAATTGGATTTTTATATACTTAGTGTGGTACATAAATATGTATTGATGTTCAGAATCTGCTATGAGCAGGATACTGACTTCAGTTGAGATTTATCTGTGAATTGGAAATGAGATGAAAGTCGTTGTTTTAACCGTAGATACCTAATTTTAGGAACTACCCTTTGGGTGTGTACCTAAATTTGGAAACTTTTATAATGTAACTAGTTAGACTAGATACATTATCTCTATATCATTGTTTGACCCGCTGCGGGTGAACCTTTATATTCTAGAACACTAAAGTGTTTTATTATATAAAGATGATATTGAGATAAACACATTAGATGTGAATAACAGTATTTATATTTTGAATATAAATAAATCTCAAACGTATAACGTGACAAACAAATAGCTCGAACTGATTTGATCAGAAGAAACTAATTTGTGGCATTGTTGTCTGGGACACAATTAAACAAGAATCATATATTCACTCTTTCGGAGAGTGGGTACTAGGACTGATTTGATCCTATTCAAATAAAGTGTACGAATCTAGTTTTTTGGGCAAAGTGCCAAAAACACTATTTACTTCGTAAAAGTGTAAATGCCACCAATCTGATAGCCCTAGTTCATAGTGTAGCCAGTGGGCCCATGTCTAGCAAGGGTAGATGCGGATATGAATATTTCGTGACCGTTACGGATGTGGCATCGCGTTATGGTTATGTGTTTCTTTGAAACACAAATTGGAAACTTTTAAAGTTTCGACACGAAATAGACAAACAGATCGGCTGAAGTATTAAACTGTCACGGTAAGACCGCAATGGAAAATACTTAAGAAATAAGTTTCTAAAATACTTGAAAGAGTAATGTATTCTTTCAAATGAGGACTCCTCCCAGAACACGTCAGTTTGACTTTGTGTCCGAACAGAGTTACCAAATTGTGTTAGACATGATTAAGGTTAATCATGAATCACTCTGAGCTACCATTTCCTGCAACGGATAAGTATTAACAGTGCAAGAACTTATTTTGAATAAGGTTCCATAAAAATCTGTTTGACAGATTTCATATAAGATATGAACAGGAAAGAAATCGGGTTTCACATTCCTGATAATTTGGGAATGCTAGGCATGTGTTTGGATGATACCAAACTAGAACCCAAATTGGATAAGTGCCAATTGTAGGTTATCCTAAGGATACCAAAGTATAGTACTTATACAACTCACATGTGAACAATGTAATTATTGCTCACCTTGCGGTTTTCCTAAGAGGAATACCGATATGCAGTGGTAAGTGGGAGGATAGTAAAACTCGATGAAAATCAGAGTGATACTATTCAAGGCACCGATTCCTAATGGAACACAAATAGTTCATCAATGATGAAATTATTACCATTAATCTTCGAATATACAAGAACCGCGTATGTCGGAGAGAGTCAGAAAACAACCTGGGGTATGGGTTTCTGATCTCACCTCATAAAGATGTCTATCTTATTGAGGCATACCAACTGACTACGTATGAGGAAGTGATACAAGGTATCGACTCCATATTATGTCAAAGTGTAATGAGTCCGAAATGGATTCCATGTATACCAACTATGTTTGGACACTTGTTGATGTACCGCAAGGCATTGTGCCTACTGGTACTATATTAGTCTTCAAGGAAGACATACATGGATGGCAACATACCAACGTACTAAGCTAGGCTTGTAGCGGAAGGTATCGTTATCAACATTGTGTTGATTAAGATTCAACCTTTTACCTGTTGCCACGGTAAATCCATTTGGATAATGCTTGCTTAAGTTGCATGTTTCATTTATGAAATATGACAGCTTTACGGGAAAATCACTTTCCTGAAAAGGAAACCATTTGGAGGATGTTTAAAACATCCTGTCGGTTTTGTCGTACCAAAACTAGCAAACAAGGTTTGCAGGTTATTCGATCCATGTTTGGATTGAAGCAAGCATTAGGTTCTTGGAATTATCGTTTTGGTATAATCATAATGGTTTATGATTTAATTCAAAACGAAATGATTCTTGTGTATATAAGAGGGTTAGTAGGAGCGCACTGACAATGGCTGTCCTATAAATAATGAAAATATGTCATTTCTTAGAAATGATATTCCCATAATAAACAATCGGTGAAAGCTTGGCTTTCATGAGAAAACTCTCCGAGAACTCGTACATTGAAAAATGTACGCGACCTGGTGTCTCATACACTTTGAGCATATGGATTCACAAACAGGCCAATCCGAGTGATAGTCACTGGATAGAAGTTAAGAACATACTTAGTATCTTAGAGAACTAAGGATGATGTCTTAATCTATGGAGATGGAGAACTTGAAGTGACTGGGATCACTGTAGCAAGTTTCCTAGCCGATAAAATGACTATACAGTTTGAATAACGATATAGTGAGCTGGAAATCTTCCAAGCAAGATACTGTTATCGTATAAACAACAAATGCGGGTTATTGCTGCAGTTGAGGCAGCAATAGAAGCCTTCTGGGGCGATAACAAATCTAATTAGATTAGATATAATTCTGTTAGCAGCTGAGCTAGGCTTGAGCACAGGCTAAAGAATTAATGGTCTCATCAACGATCTAGATACATACTTCGACTATTCATCTGATTCGTTCAGATCAGACATCGTGGCGATGTGATGATCGAATAAATCGCATCAGACGATAATCATGCAAATCCGCTGACAAAAGCTTTACTCAGCAGTTTGAGCCAACCGTACATAGTTCGGGTGTTAGACACTCGAGTGACTGGCTATAGGCCAAGTGGGAGATTGTTGGACAATTATGACCCATAGCGTCACTATTTGTATAGATCATAGTGTTGTTGTACAATTAACTATGTGACAAAGGAGATTGATCTCTTATCATTTGTGATTAGATCACCTAGATGTATAAATGATAGGAGGTCCTTATGATTTGTTCCTGGATTGAGAATGATATGAGACAGTATCAGTCCACGAAGGATAAATCATTAAATATCCATAGTCAGAGTATTATCGAGATTGGACATCGATAAATACGTAAAAGACTAGTATTACACATGTGCGCGTTGTGAGGGCACAACAAAATAGTTTTCATATATTTGGGTATAGGATACTCATGCAAGTGTAATAGGAGGTTGTGTTTTACCGATGGTACGGGAAACAGCTTCGCTCTGGCTAGACCCCCTCGGAATTCCATTGGTAGTATGACTATGTGTCTATGGAAATCCGAAATCAGGGTAGGTGTATTTGGTCTTAACATGAGACTTGCACTGCTAATACTTGCGACAATCAATATATTTTGGTTGCGGTCGTCCAGGGCTTTAACAGGTTCTGTGTACGCCAATGCTGGGTATATTGAGAATCGTAGTGTGTTGGGTGTGATGTCAAGATGGAAGTGTCACTCCATTCATATGGAGATGATGGTCACGTAGGATACGGGACTGGTTCTCTTAAATGCTACAGCTATCGGGATATTATGACTAGGTCATGTATATCCGATTATAGAGAATAGTTACCAGACATCCGACATGTGCTTCGTACGGGGCAGACACAATTCCAGCCCCAAGCTAGCACGTGATCATCCGATACTGGATCGAAATACGCAATACTACGTATACTACGCCTGATATAGATCTTTATTCCTGTAAGGATATTTCTAGAGAATTGGGTAGGCATGACACTTTGCTAGAAGCCAACCTTGTCTTGTAAATCGGTACAAACGTAGTTCTAGGTACTTACGTGTTCGGATAGTCTGACGATCGAATTTACTGCCAACATATCTGGGGATCTCATGGGTCGCTTCCCAAAGATTCACCGATGACGTATGACTCGCACTCTAAATTAATCTGGGATTAATTAGAAGAGAGAGAAAATTAATATGGGATTAATTGCGGAGATATTTTATCTGGGATAAAATATCAATAAAAGAGAGATAACGATTAATTTGGAATTAATCGATTAATTAATGTATTCGATATATTAAACGAAATTGGATTTCGACGCGGAATTAAAATTAGATCTTAATTCGGGCGAACAAATTAATTTAGAATTAATTCGTTAGCGACATGAATAGTAATTATGACAGGCATGAATATTTAATTAAATTAGATTTAATTGCGACGCAACGGAAAATTCGTTAATTTGGAATTAGCGAACCCGAGCCCGAGATTTTTTACGAGCGCATTCGCATTTCGAATTCGAGTGCGGCACGTAAGTCAAATCAATCGTCAAATCGCTAGTCGCATCTAGCGTCACATCATTCGTCAATCAAGTGATGGATATCTTTCACTTTGAGTGATTGACGCAAGTCACTATTCATGATTGATGGATTGATGTGAGTTGATGGATTTGGTTGGTGCCATTATGGCTTGACTTTTTGAAAGCCTAATTCATGGCAAATGAATTTGAAATTCAAATTAGTGTATTAGATACACTTTTGCCATCAACCAAAATTCATATCTCTCTCACTTCATCTCTCCTATGTCACGCCCTTTAGGGGCTGTTTTCTCCTCTGTTTTGGCAGCCCACTGCCGTGAACCAAGGAAGAAATGGGAAGCAAGAGTCGCGATTTTGTGGCAAAATCGGGAGTGCTAGCACACTACGAAGTCATGCAAAGGTGATAGGGAAATCCACCCATGAGCCAGGAATCGTTTGACGAAGCTTGGAGCTTGGAAGATGATCCAAAAACCGAAAATGGTGGAGCTCAAAAACTGCACTGCCGTGAACCAACCAGTGGGCAGAAAAACGTTTTTGTTGCATCTCGCGTCGCTCAACCGATCGATGTAAGTATTCCGCGACTTTCTCGATTGTATTCACACATGTTTATATGCTTTTGATTCGATCTTTGGGACAGTAGAACTCCAACATAACTAGCCCAACCACCCTAAATGCAGCAGTTGGTGCAGCCAGGTTGTATGAAGAGCGCAACTTGAGCTTGAAGAAAACCTTAACAATGGAAAATCACAACCAAACCAATAATATAAGCAATCAACTAGCCTCCTCACCAATTTTTGTCAAACCAAGAACACCTACTATCAAAAGACTAAACCCCGCTGAGATGAGGGAAAGACATGAAAAAGGTCTCTGTTTCAATTGCGATGAGAAGTTTTCCACGGGACATCGTTGTAAAAAGTTATTTTGATAGAAGAGATTTATTTCAATGAATAAACTTACAGCGAAGGACCCTACCACAGCACCGACAGTGCAAACAGTGAGTCACTAGAACCAGAAATCAGTATTCATGCGATTTCAGGGACTCCAGCTTCTAAAACCATGTGATTCAAAGGAAAAGTAACAGGTCACGAAATCACAATACTAGTGGATTCGGGTAGCAGCCATAATTTCTTACACTTAAGTTGCAAGACAAGTCAGGTTGGATGTGAAAAAACGGGATCCATTTGAAGTGACAGTGGCCAACGGCAACATATTACAAGGAGAATGAAGTTGTTCTGAGGTGATAATCATTGTTCAGGGATGAGAATTTTCAATAGATTTTCTATTGTTGCCAATTGAAGGGTACAGTGCAGTTTTAGGTACCCAATGGCTACAGACTTTGGGACCCATAATGTGGGACTTGAAGGAACTATACATGAGGTTTTCAATGGGAGATAAAGAGATTTTGTTACAAGGATGAAGGGGCCAAAGAATTATTTTAGCAATGGTCAACAAGTGGAGAAGGAACTTAGAAAACAGAAAAGGGCATACATATTGCAGTTGCACGCCATCTGTTTGGGAGCGGACCAAGTGGATACAACAATGACTAATCCGGAACTACAGCAAATTATGGACCTATTCCAGGGCATCTTCAAGGAACCAACAGGGTTGCCCCCTAAGCAATATCAGGACCATCGGATACCCTTGCTGCAAGATAAAGGGCATGTTAATGTGAAACCTTATCGATATCCACATTACTAGAAGAATGAAATAGAGAAGATTGTAGACAACCTCTTAACAACATGAGTGATTCGAAATAGCACCAGCCCATACTCATCTCCTGCTATTTTGGTAAAAAAAAAACACGATGGCTCTTGGAGACTATGTGTGGATTATCGTTCGTTGAATGAGATCACAATCAAAGATAAGTTTCCAATTCCTGTTATTAATGAAATTTTAGATGAGTTGAATGGGGGCTAAATATTTCACAAAGCTTGATCTCAGGTTCGGTTACCATCAGATTCAAATGCACCTGGAAGATGTGGGAAAAACGGCATTTCGAATTCATCATGGACATTACGAGTTCTTGGTTATGCCATTCGGCTTAACAAACGCACTGCAACTTTTCAAGCTCTCATGAACGAGATGTTCAAAGATGTCACCAGGAAATTTGTGATGGTATTCTTTGACGACATATTGATATATAGCCCGGACTGGGAGACACATCTGCAGCATGTAGAGACAGTTTTCTGATTAATCGAACAAAATCAGCTATTTGTCAAGAATGAAAAGTGCAGTTTCGGGCAGATAGAGGTTAGTTATCTGGGTCACATAATTTCATGGGAGGGTGTTGCTATGGATCCAGAGAAGACATCAGCTATTGTTGCTTGGCAGAAACCAAGAAATCTAAAAGGGTTGCGCGGGTCCCTTGGTCTAACAGGATACTATCGGAAATTCATAGGAAACTACGGAGTGATTGCTCAGCCCCTAACACAGATGTTAAAGAGAGACTCTTTTGCTTGGACCCCAGCAGCAGAACACGCCTTTGATGATCTAAAAAAGACCATGACAATAGGCCCCGTCTTGGCTTTACCAGATTTCTCACACCCCTTCATAGTTGAATACGATGCGTTTGGTGTGGGGTTAGGGGCCGTTCTAATGCAAAAAAATCACCCTATCACTTTCTTCAACCAAGCTCTAAAGGGGAAGAATTTATCCCTCTCAACGTACGAGAAGGAGATGCTAGCATTAGTCCAAGCCGTCCAAAAATAGAGACCGTATCTCCTGGGTTCTCGTTTCACAGTTCGAACAGACCAGAAAAGTCTCCAATACTTATGGGATCAAGCCATAACAACCACTACTCAACAAAAATGGTTAGTAAAACTCATGGGATTTGACTTCAAAGTTGAGTACAAAAAGGGAAAGGAGAACACTGTGGCAGATGGGTTATCGCGAATGAATGAAGGGGAGCTTCATGTAGTGTCAAAAGTAATTCCACAGTGGTTGGATACAATTAAGGAAGAGGTAAGAGCTGATCCAGAACTCCAGACTTTGTAAAGAAGCTGTAGGGCCATGGACAGTAAGAGATGAAGTTATCTTCTTTAGAGGCAGAATTTTCTTGCAAGTTACATCACCTTTGATCCAACTTATCATTCGAGAGTTCCATGATAACACGCATGAAGGGATACATAAGACACTCCACCGGATCAAGTCAGTTTTTTACTGGAAGAAAATACGGGAGCTGGTACAACAATTCATTAGGGAATGTGGGGTCTGTCAGTGGCATAAAGTCTCTCTCACACGGCCCGCAGGTTTACTCAGTCCACTCCCAATTCCGACGCAAGTGTGGAGTGATATATCTATGGATTTTATTGAAGGATTGCCAATTTCAAAAGGGAAATCTACTATATTTGTTGTGGTCGATCGTTTGTCGAAGTATGCTCATTTCATCCCTATCAGACATCCCTACACAGCGGCAATGGTGGAAAAAGAATTCTTTGAGCATGTGTTAAATTTCATGGGTTGCCTGAATCCATTGTCTGTGATCGAGATCCTGTGTTCACAAGCATTTTTTGGAAGAAATTATTTCAGTTATAGGGAACTAAATTCAATTTCAGCACGTCATATTATCCTCAAAAGGACGGCCAAACTAAAGTTATTAATCGGACCATTGAGATATACCTTCGTTGTTTCTCCAGTAACAACCCGAAAGAGTGGCGGACTTGGCTGCCTTGGGCGGAATTTTGCTACAACACCAGCCAACACAAGTCCACGGGCATGACATCATTTGAGTTAGTTTATGGAAGGAAACCCTCAAATCTCTTATCTTATGTTCCATGTACAGCTCGGGTGGACTCAGTGGAGCATTATCTTCTTGCGAGAGATATGAAATTGCAAGAAGCCAGGGAAAATCTGAAGGCGGCTCAAAATCGAATGAAACTCATCTATGACTCCAAGCACACCGATTTCCAATTCAACGTGGGCGATTGGGTGTACCTTAAGCTCCAACCATACAGGCAAACAACAGCAGCCCAGAAAATAAACAATAAGCTCGCGGCAAAGTTCTTCAAGCCATTTCAAGTTGTTGAAAGAATTCGACCAGTAGATTACAAATTACTGCTACTAACATCTGCCAAGCTACACCCAGTTTTTCACGTCTCTAAGCTTAAGCGTATGGTGGGAGATAACACTGTGATAGAAACGTCCTTGCCTGAGTATTTGACCAACGAAACGGCAGTGCTTCCAATACCCTTGGCCATGCTGAACGCAAGGAAAGCTTCTGGCAGAGATGAAATTTTGATCCATTGGCAGGACTATTCACCGGCTGATGCTACTTGGGAGTCTCGTGAAAATTTCAGCTTCGATATCCTTATTTCACCCTTAAGGACAACGGTGTCTTCAAAAGGGAAGGAAGTTGTTAGGTGCAGGTGTTGTGTGAGGAGCGGACCAAACCGAGCGTAGCGGAACACGCTCGAGATCAAATCCTGAGCGAAATTTATTTTTTTTCGGCAGTCCTTAACAGTGGGTTTAAAAACTTTTCATCAACTCAAAATTTTCAATGAATTAAAAAATAATTTTCCATGCATCAAAAATTACCATAAGCATAATTAAAATTTTTCAACACACTTAAATACATTTATCAACTCTTGATAAATCATTCCAAGCAATAAATTAATTTTCCAACTATTGGAAAAATTAATCCACGCTAATAAAATAATTTTCCAACACTTACAAAATTATTCCAAGCATATTACATAACTTCCAACTCTTGAAAATTACTCCAAGCATACAAAAAATTCTATATCAACTATATATCAATTATCATACACTTCAATGCTCATAATTCCTCACTTACATACTTCCAATTAATCCAAAAAATCCACAACAATTTTTCTCAACAATAATCATTAACAAAGCTAACAATAAATTTACAAATTAAATTTACCAACAAGCTTTGCCAATGATTCTTTCCTTCAAGCTCTTCCAAATCTTCCAAGCTTTTAGCTTTCTTCAAATTCCACCAAGCTTTGAACTTCTTCAAACTCCACCACATTAAGCAACTCAAGAACAAGTCTTGGTGATCAAAAGGTGGTTTGATCACTCAAGAGTGGCAACCAAAATTTTTCCCCAATTCCAACACTTGAACCCTAGAGAAAAATCAAGCTTCAAGAACAATAACCAACCCTTAACTCTTAAGGATCAATTCCATGTCCATGAAAAATTAATTGGGTGATTTTTGGTGAGATTTTGGCTTGGTTTTTGATGAACAAAAATTGAAAAAACCAGCCCTTCACCTTTGCAAGCTCACGGCAGAAGCAGTTTTGGAAAAGGGAAATTATTTTCTTTTTTGTTTCAATTTGCTTTATTTAATTAAATGAAAGAAAAGCAAAACCAAAGTAATTAATTATAAACTATGATTTAAAAGCATATTTAATCCAAACCACATGTTTCAAAAAAGAACCTTAACCATAGTTAAAATTAAATCTCACCAAATTTAGCATAAAGCTAACTTAGTTACCTTTTATGAATCATTTAGTTACTTTAACTAAACAATCTAATTTACTTTAATTAATTAATTGTATAAGCTAAGTAATTAATATTTTATATTAATTTAACAATTAAATTAATTCACAAAATAATTACTAAATTAATGTAAATCAAATTTACATTTATTATACAATAAACTTGTATCAACTCTTGATATAATATTAATTAATTCAATTCATCTCATGAATTATCGGATTAAAAAATTTATTCCTAAAAACCCAAAAAATACTTTGTCAACATTTGACGAGAGGTCGCCCTAGTGCTCAATGAGTAAACTCAATATTATGGAACTCTCTAGGCACATGTTCGGTTGTTACGTATATATATACATATATATCTCATATAGTTATATACATATTTCATGAATGACTGTCCACCTACAAATCATGACTAAACAACACGACACGTCGAACCATATAAGTCGAGGTTAAAACGCTAATGTATAATCCCTTCGTCATTACCATCTCCTATTGACTAAGGTTATAGTTATACTGTCAAAGCCTTATTTACTCAATATGTGAAACTTTTCATCATTATATTCCATTAATAAATAATATATGTAAAACTATTTTCAATATTATTTATAATGTCAAAGAAACAATTTCTTCGACATACTTTTGGCCAAAAGATTTCTGGAATATACTCTGAAAAATTTCTGGAAACATAATCCAACCATATAGACTGACGAATCCTCATCTTAACACACATCGACCTTCGTGAGCATCGGTCTATACCTAACAGACATACAGCGGTCAGACCATGAAAGGTCTCCGACATGCATGGTATCGGGCATAGAGGATCACTCACAAGACCACTGTGGTGTCTCAAGTCAAAATACCATAATAACTACTCAACTCGAAAAGACAACTATTGAAAGTTTTATGGAATATCTATTAGTCATCTTTTATGAGTTTGTTCAATACTCATTCAACTAATGAATATCTGCATTTGTATACGAACTTCCGCAAAGCTCATAGTCTGTTGAGACAAACCATATGTCCATTACATATATACACAATGCACTAGTCTAACCAATATAATGACCGACCCATGTCACTATATCCAGACCATGAATAATTTATATTCGAGAGAATGCGTGATCTTTCTCAACACCATTTGTAACTCTTGCAACTATATCACCATTTGTTGTAACTCTCGGGTCTTTACTAATCTTATATAAGGTTCCGAGTGAAACTCGAAATCTCTAACTCTTAGAGTAATCTAACTCTTAGATTTACAATATATAAAATAAAGTAAGAGTTTTACCATATATAAAAATAAATAACCATGATAAAATAAATAATATATTGCATAAATATCAAATATTCATACAAAAAGTGAATATTGCTCGATCACCATTTCCAACACTCCCACTTGATCTAGTGTCATTCACGATGATATCTATGTTGGGTTTCTATTAAGTCCCAAAGATCATTTTCAAGCAATGAAACATATATGTATGAATACTGATAAAAGCATGGCGGAATCATACTTACAACGATCGGCTTTTGCGACGAGAGGAACATCAAAAATCTTCCTTGAAGCTCACGGTTTTTGACAGTTTTGTGCTCCTCCATTTTCGGCCATGGATGGTCCTCCAAGCTCTAACCTTTGAGTTGTGATTCCAAGCTCACAAGTTGGTTTCCCTATCACTTTCGCAAGACCCTTAAAGCGTGCTAGCACTCCAGAAATTTTGCAGCAAAACTTTCTTATGCTTCTCATTGAATTCGACAATTGCATAATTTTGAGAGCAAAAATGGCCCAAGGCCAAGAGTGAGAGAGAATGAGAGTAAGAGAATGAATGAGTTGGTTTTGTTGTTGGAGTTGTGCATCTAATACACAAAAAAATGAATTTCAAAAATCCATTTACCAAAAGTCAAAGCATTAAAGGCACAACCACCTCCATCACTATTCACATCAAAAGTGACATGTTGTCAATCGCTCAAAGTGACTAGACATCACATCAATCAAAGTGACTAATGATTTGACGCTTGATGTGACTTGTAGGCCGCACTTGAATTCGAAATGCGAGTGCGCCGTCAAACACTCCCGGGCTCGGGTTCGCTAATTCCAAATTAACGAATTTTCCGTTGCGATGAAATTAAATCTAATTAATTAAATAACTTTGCCTAGAAAAATTACTATTCTCGTCGCTAGCGAATTAATTCTAAATTAACTCGTTCGCCCGAATTAAAATCTAATTTTAATTCCGCGTCGAAATCCAATTTCTTATAATATATCGAATATATTATTTTATCAATTAATTCTAAATTAATCGTTCTCTCTCTTTAAATAATATTTTTTCCCAGATACAATATCTCCCTAATTAATCCCAGATTAATTTTCTCTCTCTTATTAATTAATCCCAGATTAATAAAGTACGAGTCATACGTCATCGGTGAATCTTCGGGAAGCAACCCCTGAGATCACCTAATATATTGGCAGTAAATCCGGTCGTCGGACTATCCGAACACGTAAGTACCTAGTACTACGTTTTTACCGATTTACAAGACATGGTTGGCTTCTAGCAAAGCACCGTGCCTACCCAATTCTCCAGAAATATTTTTACTAGAATATGTGATTATATCAGGCGTAGTATACGTAGTATTGCGTATTTCGATCCAGTATCGGATGTCACGTGCAAGGCCTGGGGCTGGAAATGTGTCTGCCCCGTACGAAGCACATATCGGATCTCTGGTAACTAGTCTCTATAATCGGATAATCATGACCTAGTCATATTATCCCGATGACTGCAGTACATAAGAGCACCAGTTTCGTATCCTACGTGATCATCATCTCCACTATGACTGGAGTGATACTTCCATCTCGACATCACACCCAATACACTACGATTCTCAATATACCCAGAAGAGGCATACACAGAACCGGTTAAAGCCCTGGACGACCAAAAACAAAGTATATTGATTGCCGCAAGTATCAGCGGTGCAAGTCTCAGGTTAAGACCAAATACACCTACCCTGAAGCGGATTCCCATAGAAATATATACATACTACCAATGGGAATCCGCGGGGTCTATCCAGAGCGAAGCTGTTTTCCGTACCATCGGTAAAACACAACCTCCTATCGCACTTGCATAAGTATCCAATACTTAAATAAATGAGAACTATGTCGTTATGCCCTCATAACGCGCACAAGTGAAATACTAGTCTATTCCGTATTATCGATGTCTAGTCTCGATAATACTACGACTAGGGATATTTAAGGATTAAACCTTTATGGATTGATACCGTCTCATATCATCTCAATCCGGAACTAATCATATGGACCTTCCATCATTTATACATCTTGGTAATCTAATTACAAATGATAAAAGAGCAATTTCATTTGTCACATAGTTAATTTGTACAACAACACCATGATCTGTACAAATAGTGATGCTATGGGCCATAACTGTCCAACAATCTCCCATTTGGCCTATAGCCAATCACTCAAGTGTCCAACACCCGAACTATGTACGGTTCGCTCAAATTTCTGCTGAGGAAATGCTTTTGTCAGCGGATTTGCATAATTATCATCTGATGTGATTTATTCGATCATCACATCACCACGATGTATGATCCGAACGAATCAGATGAAAAATTTGAAGTATATATCTGGATCGTTGATGAGACTATTAATTCTTTAGCCTGTGTTGTAGCCTAGCTCAGCTGTTAACAGAACTATTCCTAATCTGATTAGGATTATTATCGACCCAAAAGGCTTCTTTTGCTGCCTCAGCTGCAGCAATAATCTGCTTTTGTTGTTTATTCGGTAACAGTATCTTGCATGGAAGATTTCCAGCTCATTGTTCCGTTATTCAAACTTTATAGTACCGTTATTACGACTTATAGTCGTTATTATCGGTTTGGAAACTTGCAGCAGTGAACCCAATCACTTCAAGTTCTCCTTCTCCATAGTATAAGAAAGCATCCTCAGTTCCTCTAAGATACTCAAGGATGTTCTTAACATCAATCTAGTGACCATCACTAGGATTGGCCTGATTGTGACTCCATATGCTCAAAGCATATGAGACACCAAGTCGCGTACATTTATCAATGTATGATTTCTCAGAGAGTAACGAACAGCTTTTAGATCTATCCCAGTAGATCATTATTCCTAGAATAAAGGTTGTCTCCCCTAAGAATTCTATGGAGAATTTTCATGAAAGCCAAGCTTTCACCGATTGTTTTATGGGAATATCATTTCCAATAAATGACATGTCATCATTATTTAGGACATCACTGTCAGTTCGCTCCCACTAACCTCCTTATATACACAAGAATCATTTTCGTTTTGAATTAAATCATATACCATTATGATTACATCAAAACGATAATTCCAAGAACGCAATGCTTGATTCAATCCATTCATGGATCGAATTAACTCGCAAACCTTGTTTGCTCATTTCAGTACGATAAAACCGTCAGGATGTTATAAACATCCTCTAAAAGGTTTCCGTTTAAGGAAAGCGGTTTTTGGCATTTAGCTGTCATATTTCATAAATGAAATATGCAACTTCAGCAAGCATTATCCAAATGGATTTAACCATGGCAACTGTTAAAAGGTTTCGTCGTAATCGACACAATGTTGATAACGATACATTTTCTCTACAACCCTAGCTTAGTACGTTGGTATGTTGCCTTCCATGTATGTCTTCCTTGAAGACTTATATAGTACCAATAGGCACAATGCCTCCGGTACAACAACTAGTGTCCAAACTTAGTTGTTATACATGGACATCCATTCATTCAGACATCATGGCACTTTGCCATGATAGGGAGTCGATACCTTGTATCACTTCCTCATACGTAGTCAGTTCGTGTTCCTCAATAAGATTGACATCTTTATGAGGTGAGATCAGAAACCCATACCTCCCAGGTTGTCTTCTGACTCTCTCCGACTTACGTGTTCTTGTGTATTCGAAGATTATGGTATAGTTTCATCATTGATGGAACTATTTGTGTTCCATTAAGGAATCGGTGCCTGGAACAGTATTACCCTGATTTTCATCGAGTTTTACTTTCCTCCCACTAACCACTGCATATCGGTATTCCTCTAAGGAAAACCGCATGGCGAGCAACAATTACATTGTTCTCTTGTGAGTTGTATAAGTACTATACTTTGGTTTCCCTAGGATAACCTACAACTTCGGCACTTATCCGATTTGGGTTTTAGTTTGGTATCATCCAAACATATGCCTAGCATTCCCAAATCTTTAGGATTGAGAAACCCATTTTCTTTCCTGTTCATATCTAATATGAAGTCTGTCTAATAGATTTTTGTGGAACTTATTCAAAATAAGTTTTGCACTGTTTATGCGTATCCGTTGAAGGAAATGGTAGCTCAGAGCGACTCATGATTAACCTTATCATGTCTAACAAAATTTGGTATCTCTGTTCGGACACACCGTCAAACTGACGTGTTTTGAGAGGAGTCCTCATTGAAAGAATACTATACTTTTTCAAGTATTTGTGAAACTTATTGCTTAAGTATTTTCATCATGGTTTAACCGTGACGTTTTTAATACTTTAGCCGATCTGTTTGTCTACTTCGTGTCGAAACACTTTGAATTAATCAAACGTTTCCGATTTGTGTTTCAAAAGAAACTCATAACCATAACGCGATGCCACATCCGTAAAGGTCACGAATATCCACCTCTAGCCTAGCTATATATGGGCCCACTTACGTCACTATGAACGAGGGCTAACAAATCGGTGGCACTTGCATTTTTACCAAGTAAAAGGTGTTTTAGGCGCTTTGCCTAATAAACTAGATTCGTAGACATTATTTGAATGGAATCAAATCCGTCCTAGTATCCACTCTTCAAAAGTGTGGATATACGAGTCTTGTTTAACTGTGTCCCAGACAACAATGCCACTATAAGTCTCAACTGATTTACTCAGTTTGAGCTATTTGTTTGTCATGTTATATGTTGAGATTTATTTATATTCAAAATATAAATACTGTTATTCACATCTAATGTGTTTATCTCAATATCATCTTTATAAAATAAAACATTTTAGTGTTCTAGAATATAAAGGTATACCCGCAACGGGTTGAACCCTGATATAGAGATAATGTTCCTAGTCAAACTAGTTACATTTTAACAGTTTCCTAATTTAAGTACACACCCGAAAGGTAGTTCCTAAACTTAGGTATCTACGGTTAAAATAGTGACTTTCGTCCCGTTTCCGATTCGCAGATCGATCTCATATGAAGTCAGTATCCTACTGTTCATCAGATTCTGCACATCAGTACATATTTATGTATCACATCCAGTATCTAAAATCCAATTTTAATACTAGCAGTGAACATATTTATAACAAACATATTTGAAGCCGGAGCCTTGCCCCTCTTCACTTCCTTCATGTCTGCCTTGTCCATACAGCAGTCACGCTTCCGTGTCCCCGTTTTCCACAGTTTAGGCAGACATCTTGGGATATGTCATTTGTCTTCCCAGAAGATTATAATGACTTTGCCTTTGCCCCTTTTCACACCCCAGAAGCCTTTGGCCAAGCCATGGACTTCTAGAATATTGAAGTAAGATGCGATTTGCGCTTCTTGCCTTATTACAAACTTTGGCTTTGTCTCCTTGAGTATAGCCATTAACTCTCCAAGAGTTTTCTATTGCAATTAGTTCTTCTAAGATCTAAGAATAGATCAATGAAGATCCTTCAATTTCAATATCATATTATAAGGATCTAATCCTTAGTTCTGACTAAGAAATTAAGGAGTCTATTTGGCAAGCTTATTAGATTAAGCACTAAAGTTATCATCACATGATTATTCCAAATTCATGTTCTACTATTTTCTTAATTCCAGGCTTAGGCCCAAGATGTTACTATATCAAATAAAGTAACTTATCAGTTTTCAGGACTATCCTGATTCATTATTCCCAATTTGAAAATTAAAGTCGTTTAAATACATTTTCACCCAGGATTATGTTTTAAACACTAATATTTCAATTATCTTGATTCCAATAGTCCAACTATCGAATCAACGATTTTAGGTAATATTAATTATAATGATTACTATAGTCTAATTATATAATCAACTATAATTTTAAATAGGTTAAATTCAATTATATTGATTACTATAATCCAGTTATAAAATCAACTATTAATTGAAATAGTTTGAATACAGTCCAACTGTTTAATTAAAACAACGTTAAATATTAGTCCAACTAATATATAATTACGTATTGACGAAAATTTGTAATGAGCGCGTGTGGCAAGTAACTAAACGAATATTGCAAATTTAATACTTGCCTCCCACTATTCTTCGGCGAGCCTCTAACCCTTTGTTGAGTACTCGAGAAACCTTGTTTCCTAGTGGGCTAGGATCCCGTTGAATAACACACAATCTTGACTTTGGCCAACAAATTGTATGATAATTAACTAGGTAGATCTCTAAGATCAATTGGATCCCATCCAATTCCTAGATCCAGTAGGTGGACATCCAAGTCTGAAACATATATCTTATATATGCCAATATATCCAATATATTGCCTAACCTTTTTCCTCTGAATCAACTAAGCCTTGGCTTTGGCACAACAAACTTAGTGATCCCATATAAGCGGAACCCATTGACCTTGGAAAGCTTCGTAATCAATGTCGATGGACAAGAAGTGATCTTGACTTTGGCCAACAAATCACAACTTGGACAAGACACCGATATGGAACAAAGCCTTCATGATTCAAACACATCCTCGACGGACAAAGGTCTTGACTTTGGCCAACAAAACAATGCCAATCTTGGATCTTGAGTAAGAATCACTCAATGGAAGGAAAAAAGCTTAATATGTTTTGAGGGTTTTTCGCGTGTAATTGGCAACCAATTAATTATCTTTGTTAAGGTCTCATCATCATACACCCTTAAACATGCATTCTAAACACATAATAAGGCACATATAAATAATAATAATATATGCGGATGGATACTTAAACATTGTTCCTAGAACAAATCTCTCACTTTCCTCTCTCCCGCTAGCACATGTATTACTTCTACCCGATTACATAACACTTCTAAAGAAACCTCATTTACATTGAGGGGATAGGTGAGAGAGAGAAATACACAGAGTAAGGAGGAGGTAATAGGCTGGACACGCAGGTCCAATTTAATAAGTTCTAAATTTATTACAACAATTTCCAAAATTGCCCTCACCCATCTAATATCCATCCGATATGCATTATTCATACATTGCAACCATGTATTCACACAAGCATGTTATCAATCAATCTAATCCAATTAATTAATCTGATAATTAATGACCATCCAATGTTCAAACAACGATTTGATTTTGCGCGAGTCAAACTCGTTTTGCGAATAAGTACTCAAAGTACGAATTCTTGAATTAAATTAAACTACAACATTAAATCCAATTTAATTTGTATTTAATACTAATTCTATATTTAATTCTAAATTAAATATTTACACTTTATTAACGAACCTTTACGACTTAGATTTCAAATCTAATCGTTACGGGTCTCAAAGCCCGATTAACATCCAATGTCAATTTAATTAAAGTCCAATGGGCTTTAATTAATTTCTAAGGCATGGACTTTTGGTCAATATGGGTCAAACCCAAATACCAAAGCCTATTTAAGGAATCACCCTTATTTGCCAAGAAACCAATTTAGGCCCATTAGGCCCAATTATTATTAAAGGTCCATTAAGTCATAATTGGACTTTATGGATATGGTTTTGGGCCCATTGGATCCAACCAATTAGCCTAAACCAAACTTGGCCCTGTTAGACATTATGTCCCATAGCGTCACTGTTTGTAAATGATATTGTATTATTGTACAAAATTAACTATGTGATAATGAAATTGCCTTTTGCCGTTTTGTAATAATATTTACTTTGATTAATAAATGGCGAAAGTCCATATGATTAATACTGGATTGAGATGATATGAGACAGTATCAATCTATAAAAGTTTAATCATTAAATATCCCTAGTCGGAGTATTATCGAGATCGGACATCGATAATGCGGAATAGACTAGTATTGCGCTTGTGCACGTTGTGAGGGCACAACGGCATAGTTCTCATATATTTAAGTGTTGGATACTTATGCAAGTGCGATAGGAGGTTGTTGTTTTACCGATGGTACGGAAAACAGCTTCGCTCTGGATAGACCCCGCGGAATCCCATTGGTAGTATGTCTGCGTGTCTATGGGAGGCCGCATCAGGGTAGGTGTATATGGTCTTAACCTGAGACTTACATCGCTAGTACTTGCGACAATCGGTAAACTTTGGTTTTGGTGGTTGGGGACCCTAACCGGTTCTGTGTACACCTCTTCTGGGTTTATCGAGAATCGTAGTGTACTGGATGTGATGTCAAGATGGAAGTATCGCTTCAGACATATGGAGGTGATGATCACGCAGGACACAGAACTAGTACTCTATAAAAGGTTGCAACCGTCGGGACAATATGACTAGGTCAGGATTGTCTGATTTAAAGAGACTAGCTGCTTGATGTCCGATATATGTTTCGTACGGGGCAGACACATCTCCAGCCCCAGGCCTAGCATGTGATCATCCGATACTGGATCGATGTACGCAATACTACGGTATACTACGCGACTTGATATAGATCTTATATTCCTATAAGAATATTTCTGGAGAATTGGGTAGGCATGGCGTTTTGCTAGAAGCCAACCTTGTCTTGTAAATCGGTAAGAACGTAGTACGAGGTACGTGCGTGTTCGGATTATCCGACGACCGTATTTACTGCCAACATATCCGGAGATCTCTTGGGTCGCTTCCTGAAGATTCACCTATGATATTTGATTCGAACTTAATTAATCTTGGATTAATTGCGGAGAAACTTTATCTCGGATAAAGTGCCTTATTTAGAGAGAGAACGATTAATTTGGAATTAATCGATAAAATTATTATATTCGATATAATAATCGAAATTCGATTTCGACGCGAAATTAAAATTAGATTTTAATTCGGGCATACGAGTTAATTTAGAATTAATTCGTTAGCGACGTAAATAATAATTTCGCTAGGCGCGATTATTTATTTAAATTCGATTTAAATAACGTCGCGACGTAAGTTCGGTATTTCGGAAATATCGAACCCGAACGCGTGAGTGCACGTGGGCCCACTTTCATTTGGAAACGTGTGGGGCCCACATGACACATGTCATTATATGCATTATTTTATTGATAATGCATTGCATGGTGATAGTGTATAATTCACTCAATTGTTATGCATGGAATTTGAGTGTTTGACACTCTAAGCCTTTGCATGGCTTGTGTCATAGATTTATTATTATTTAATAAATATTATGGCATAAATATAAATTGATTTTTGGTATCAAAATCAATTAAGAAAAATTCTCTCTTCTCTCTCTTTTCATGACCGAAAAGTGCATGCAGTTTTGGTCTTCATCTTCTTCAATTTTGGTTGCCAAAAGCTTGAAAAAAGGCTTGTTGTTTGGAACATCTTCTCACATGCAAGGCTAGCACTTCAAGGGATCAAAAGAGGTGATAGGGAAACCATCATAGAGCAAGGAATACACAAAGTTTGGAGCTTTCCTCTTCTTGTCTTCCTTGGCCGAACCTAATCAACCTTGGAGCTTCCATCTTGGCTTGATTTCTTCATCACAAGAGCTTGGTAAGTATGATTCCGCCATACTTCATCTTTTATATATATTCTTTGTGTATTTCATGTATGCTTAATCTTTCCTTGGGACATATTATAGAAACCAACAATGGTATCATGGAGCCATGGTTAAGCATGAAATACTTTAGGTTAAAATTTGATAAAATTGGTTGAAGCATGTTCTTGTGAAATTTGATGAATAAGTATGCTTGCATGTATATAGAATGATGTTATATGGAATCAATTTTATGAAAAATGCATTGGATGATTTTTCCCCAAAATTTTGACCTTGGCCGAATGGTGTGACAAAATTGATTAAAGCATGTTCTTGTGAAATTTGATGAATAAGTATGCTTGCATGTATATAACATGATGTTATATGGAATCAATTTTATGAAAAATGCATTGGATGATTTTTCCCCAAAATTTTGACCTTGGCCGAATGGTGTGACAAAATTGATTAAAGCATGTCTTGTGAAATTTGATATTAATAAGTATGCTTGCATGTATATAACATGATGTATATGGAATCAATTTTATGAAAAATGCATTGGATGATTTTTTCCCAAATTCATGCCTTGGCCGAATGTGTTGCTACTTGGAGTGGATTGAAATTTTTTGTGTTTAAGATCATTGGATGACTTAGAACGTGTACGGGACGTAGATTAATAATTCAATCGGATTGAAAAACAAATCGACACAAAAAACTCACCTTGGCCGAATACATAGGACATGTAAAGGAGTTGATTTTTGTTAAAATTAATGTTGGACATTTATTTTGAAAAATTGATGATTAATAAATTAAATGGGTATTTTTGAATATTTGGTTTAATATCACTACAAGAAAAAAGGCCTTTACTGACACTAAGGTTAGTGACACTAGGCTAAAAGTGTCAGAAACGACGTGTAAGAAATTACAATAGTATTTCACTTAAATATCAATAATTACTGACACTATGGTATCAGCGATTTTAGTGTCAGTAATTACTATTACAATAGTATCAGTAAGAAATAAAAAAAAAAAAAACGCGTAGTCGTCTGGAGTCGAACCAACACCTCGCGGAAGTGACGTTTTTCGCATATATTACTGACACTAGAGTATCAGTAAATTTAGTGTCAGTAATTAATGATACCTTAGTATCAGTAAAAAAATTTAAAAAAAAAATTATTTCCTTAAGTCTGCTGGGACTCGAAATTGTAACCATTGATATAATTTTTTTTTATTGTAAGGCTTTACCACTGGGCCAAATCGTGACTTTTGTTCTATTGTGTTAGGTTATTTTACTTATTTTGTTAATCCCTTCCCACATATTCATAAAATTTCAATTTTGGCTCTGTCCTAACCCTAATCTCCGAAATTGATTTCATCACTCTCTTCTCTGCTCTCAGCCTCTCACGATCACAAGTCATGACTATCATCACTCATCACTCATCATCGGTCTTCTCTGGTTGCTTCACAGTCTGCTCTCGGTCTCTCATCTCAGCTTCAGGTGCCTCGATTGCTTGCTCTCAGAAGTTGGATCTCAGTCTCTCATCTTAGGTGCCTTGGTAATTCTTATCTCTTGCCACCCCTCTTCCAGATATTGCTCTTTAATGTCACTTGCTCTTTAATCGATCAGTTTGTGAAGCAAGCTTCGAATCAGAAAGGTGCAGCACTCGGCTCCGTCATCGTCGAAGCCACTTTGCAGCCCTCGCTCTTTGCTTTCTCTGAGATTCTTGTTGTTCCCAATATTGCCGAGGTAACTGAAATTTGTTATTTTTAGGGTTTATACTCATAGTTTCTTTATTATGTTCCTATTTTTTTTTTTGTTCTTGTATTTTTATTTTTAGGGTTTGAAAGATTTAAGCATTGAAGGGATAATTTTATAGTAGAAAGGGGTATGAGAGTTGGGAATGCATTATCATGAATCTGAATTTTCGCTTCTATTATTGAGGAATGCATCAAAACTTGGTTTTGAAAATTATTTTCTCAGAGCTTGGGTAGAAAATGGATGAGAATGGCCAAAATTCTGGACCATTGCGGGAGGAGCTAGTGCAAATGGCTACTAAGTTTCTGTCGAATGCAACAGTTAGAAACTCTCCAGTCATCCATAGGCGAAGCGAATGTTTCTTGAGAATATGGGCCTTAGGAAAGACGAGATAGATGAAGCCTTTCGTCGTGTTCCTGTAAGCACATTGTTTCTCTTGATTTTCAAATATTTTTCTATTCAACTCAATTACTCGAATGATCATTTTTGGATGAGTTCTATCTTTCTCTTATATTCTTTTGCATACAAATGCAGGATCCGCCTTCAAATATAACAACGGAGCAGAATATTACCCCAATTCAACGTAAGTTTTTAACATTTTCCATCCCTTAAGAGGTCTTTAATGCAGCATTCATATCCCAGATGTTGAAATTGATAATTGCTTTACTGCCATCACATTTGGAATATCATTGCATGTTGGCCCATAATCTAAAATAGATGAACAGTCAAAGGCAGTCAGAAAGGTTCGACCACAAGTGACAGCACTAGCAACATCTCCACCATCTCGGTTTTACTGGACACATGCTTTTGTTTTTGTGGGTTTTCTTGCCGTTCTTGTGCTGGGACAACTAATTTTTTGAAGGTACTTGAAAAACTTTTGTACACCAGGTCATAAAGTTAGATGCCTTGTAGTTTTTATTGTCCAGTAGTATTATTATGGCTTTACCATTCATTTATGTATGCCTCGTTTAGAACGTTATTTTGCCAAGGTTGAAGTCTTGGATTCGGAAGGCTGTTTTAGAATAACATGTTGTCTCTGCAAAGAACCTTTCTTTTTTTCTTCAAGTACATTATTGTTCATTTCTAGCCAAATAACCTAGAATTTGCTAATAAAGTACACTCCTAAATATTCTTAGCTTACTTTGCTGTTAAATGCAAAATCATTCTCCAATAACTCAGAACCACAAGAGCTCAGAACACGCTTAATCTTTTGGCTTCCTCTCAAAAGTTGTTCCGTAAACTGGACACTACTGCACAGTGAAGAAGTGATGGTCCGTTGTCTCATCATTTTCTCTGCACATAATTAAGGAGCAGCGTCATATTTGATGTTTCCAACAAATGAGTTCTGCTGTGCTGATTCTTCCTTGAGCTCTGGCCAAGAAAGAAACTTGGATTTTGTGGGAGACTATCATCTAGTTAACTTCCTGTAATTTTTATTTGCTTGGACCTTTCTATGTGTACCTGAAAATTCAATTGTATACATGTGGATTTAGCTTTGTATGTATTTTTGCGCATATAATCTTTGATTGCTGAAAATATGCTACCTAACAGTGATGAAAAGGCAATGTCTTTGGATTTTGAGTGGATGAATGCCTAAATCTAACCTTCTGCATTCTATTTAAATACATAAAGTTTTAGTTGGCCATGCCACCTTGATAGTGTATTTGTCATTGTTAGGTTCCTGTTTCAATGCTTTGACATTTTTTTGGAATTTGAGGGCCGAACAGGTTTCATGTTTTCTTTTTTCAAGTATTTGGATATATTATTGCTTGGCTGAACTGTGATTTCTCAGACTTATGTGATTCGACTATTCCCAAGATATTATTAAATTGGTAAATTTTGATATCAAATATGATTTCAAATTTTGATTTTCTTATTACTTTTGATGTCAGACTCTTGCTAATATTTTAAAAGAAAAGTTGCTAACGGAAGGGAGAAGACCATATGTTATTCCCGTTGGTGGATCAAACTCTCTAGGGACCTGGTGAGATTGGTCACCAATGTCTTTTCTCTTTTTGTGCCATTGTTTTATTCTTGCATTTAAATTCTTTGCTGCTACCAAGTTCCCAGTTTTGTTGATATATATTTATTGGAAGTCTATTCATTTATAATATCATTTATTCTTACTAGCTGATAACAATTTAGGAGCTAGGTGCTTTGATTGTTCTTCCTATTAAGACTTGCTTCTATAATTTTTTTCACTATGGGGTTCGATTTATTCTATGGTTTGGTTGAGTAGTTGTGTTATCTAAATATTGTCTACCTGTGTGTGTGATCATGGATGTTGCTTATGGATGGGATGATAAAGAGTTCCAAGGTTATGATGCAGTTCTTGGTTGGGTATAGAGTGATCTCAGCTTGGTGACAAAGAACTGAAGAAACATTAGCTAGCATGTGCTGATTTATGCCATGAGTATCATTTCAGTCTCCTTAAGTTCGTTAGAGAAAAGCAATAGCATAATCACTTATTTTAATAAATAAACTATATGTAATGATCAAGACTTGCCTTTTGCTTGATCTTTCTATTGTTTATTATTTATGTCTGTCTATATTTCAAACAGATTTCGGGGAACAAATTGAACAGGAGGATTTTATTTAGTAGTGAGCGATTCTTGTGACACAGAACATAATATTTTCATTTCTTCTACTCCTGTTATTTGATTACCGTGAATTGGTCTTTCATTTGTATAATTTGGAGTGGTAGCATTTCATTTGTTCAGAGCTCGAGTGCTTGACATTTTTGGTGTTCTTCATAATTTAGGAGGGAATATTTTTCAGTTTATTTGATCTTTTCATTTGGTTTTTTATATGCATGCTATTAGGTTGTTGGTATGGTTATTGTCAATAAGTGCTTTATGTGACAAAAATTAGATTAGGGTTATATTTTGTATTTTTATTTGGATGTATATTTATGTTTTTATTTATGAAGATATCTTTTTTTTGGAAGTCCATCTAATTCTTAACATTTGGTTTATAATTTCAGATTTTGTGCCAGATATCATATTGTTGGGGGATTGTTGCAGGCTTCTCAACAAGTATCATGAATTTTGGTGGGGGCATGACATTTTGATGGGACTTTAAGAGTAGTTTTTGAAATATATATATGTTAATTTAAAGATTGTCTATGGAGTTTTTGTATTCATCATGTGATACTGTTGAATTGATTAATACGATTAATCTATTATATTGCGAATTTTATATAAATGTAATTTTTTAGTTTTTTATTTCATTGAGTTGGTATATATATATATATTTTATGATTAATTTAATTACAAAAAATAAGAAATATAATTGGAAATAATACGATTTTAAATTTAAAAGATATTGACGGATATTGATACTATAGTAACAATAATTACTGACACTATAGTATCACTAAATACTGATGATATAGTGTCAATAATTACTGACACTAAAATAGTGTGAGAGATTACTGATACCATAGTGTCAATAATTTTCTGATACTACAGTATTAACGTTTACTGACACTAAGAATCACTGACACTAGAAACTAGTGTCAGTGATTTCTGGCTGCGGCAACACTGACACATTTATATAGTGTCAGTAAAACCCTTTACTGACACTAATTTAGTATCAGTAAAAGCCTTTTTTCTTGTAGTGTATATTATCTGGTATTACACTTAATTAATTGGACTTAATGTTGGAATATTAAATTAATTAATGGGCTTTAATAATTAAATTGGGCATTATGGGCTTAAAATTGGTTTATGGCACTTAAGGGTGATTCCTTATTGGGCTTGGTATTGGGTTTGACCCACATTGACCAAAGCCCAAGCCTTAATAAATCAATTCTAAGCCCATTTGACTTGAATAAATTCAACATTGGATGTTAGTTGGGGTTTGAGACCCAATAGGATTAGATTTAGAATCTAAGTCTTTAAAGCATATTAAAAGTGTAAACATTTAATTTGGAATTAAATAATTGAATTAGTATTGAATACGAATTTTAAATTAGATTTAATAAGTAGTTCGATATAATTCGCGAATTCGTACCTTATGTACTTATTCTCAATCGAGTTGGACTCGCACAAATAACAAACCGTTGTTTGAACATTGGATGATCACTTTAACAAAGACTATTAATTGAATTAGATTGGTTGTAAAAACATGTCTTGTTTGAATATATATGTATGTGATGAATGAATAGTGTATATCGGATGGATATTAGAAGGGAAAGGGTAATTTTAGAAGTTATTGTAAATTTGGAATTTATAAATTGGACCTGCGTGGCAGCCTTATCTCTTTATCTCTTTGTATTCTCTTCTCACCTAATTCCCCTCAATGTAAATGAGGTTTCTCTTATTGTATTATGTAATGGGGTAGTAGTAGAATAGTGCTAGCGGGGAGAGGAAGGGAGTGATTTGTTCTAGGAACAAGTTGTTTAAATATCCATCCGCATATCACTATTAATTTACTTTACGCGCTTTATGATGTTTTAGAAGCATGCTTAAGGGTGTATGATGATGAGACCTAACAAAGATAAATAAATTGGTTGCCAATTACGCGAAAATCCCTCAATTTATATTAAGCTAATATCCTTCCATTGAATGGTTCTTGTTCAAGATCCGAAGTTGGCATTGGTTTGTTTTTGACCAAAGTCAAGACCTTTGTCAACCTAGGATGTACTTGAATCATGAGAGTTTTGTTGTTCAGTATCGGTGTCTTGTCCAAATCGTGATTTTTATTGACCAAAGTCAAGGTCACTTTTTGTCCAACGACATTGATTACGAAACTTTCCTCGTCAATGGGTCCCGCTTAACTGGAATCATTAGGTTTGTTTTTGGCCAAGCCAAGGCCTAGTTGATTCGGAGGATAGGGTTAGGAAAATGTATTAGATACATTGACATTATACATATGTTTCGGACTTGGATGTCCACCTAACTGGATCTAGGAATTGGATGAGATCCAATTGATCATGGAGATCTACCTATGTTAAATAGCATACAATTTTTATTGGCCAAAGTCAAGGGTTGTGTGTTATTTAACGGGATCCTAGCCCACTAGGAAATTAGATTTCCCGAGTTCTCTACAGAGGGTTAGAAACTTGAAGAAAATAGTGGGAGGCTATTATTGAATTGCTATTTCGTTCAGATACTTAGCCTTACGCGTCTTTCAAAATTATTTCGTCAATATTTTAATAATTAGTTGGACTAATATATTGTTATTTTTATTTGTAACAGTTTGACTGTACCTATAACATCGTTGACTTTATAGTTGGACTATAGTTGTCAAGATGACTGGCAAAGGTAATAACCGCGACATAATCATGGGCGATAATGTCTTCAAAGGGACAAACTTTGCCGACTGGGAAATGAGGAATGAACCTCAAGATAGTGCTTGGGGCTGAGAGGATACTGTATACTATTCAGAGACCTCTCCCGCCTAAACCCACTGAGCCACTGGAGCTAGAGTTATGGAAGACTCATAGTGATGATTGTGACCAAGCTCAGTCAGTTATGCTAGCTGCAATGACCCAGCATTTCAGACGCCAGAATAGGGACTTGGATCCCTATAACATGATGGCAAGATTGCGTGATCTTCACCGCACCAATAAGCGGATGAAGAGGTACGAGCTAGTAAGGAAACTCTTCCGCTCCCGGATGACAGACGACGCATCAGTTGAAGCCCACGGGACTCAAATGATCGCCGATATTGATGAGTTGGCCAATATGGGATAGTCTTGGAGGCTGAGCTGACTATAGATATGATCTTGCAGTCACTTCCTGATACTTGGAAACAAATCATAGTCAACTATAAGTTGATGGATACAGATGACACTCTTGGAGAGCTGTTATCTATCTTGAAGGAGTCCGAAAGGGAACTCCTAAAGGGGAGCAAGCGCGAGGCGCATTTTGCATCGACCTCTCATGCGCCAAAGGGTGGCCCCAAGGCAATTGGAGGTGCAAGGAAGAAGAAGTTCAAGAAAAAGGGCAAAGGCAAGTTGACAATAGCTTCTAGGAAGCCAAAGGACAAATCTCACGACATCTGCCTCAACTGCGGCAAGAGGGGTCACTGGAAACGTGACTGCCGAATGGGCAAAGGGCAG